>CAMOHE010033780.1:0-195559 GCA_946598075.1 Artocarpus hirsutus | reverse complement strand
AGGGGGTAGCATCTCTATGATTGCAGCTACTTGGAAAGACTCGCTAATTACCATTCCTTCTGCATGAATTTCATGAATGAGTAATTGCAGTTCTTGAACTTGACTAATTACAGTCTTGGAATCCACCATTATGTAGTTCATGAACCGTCCAACTATGAACTTCTTAGCACCAGCATCTTTTATTTTGTATTTATGGTCCAAAGACTCCCACACTTCTTTGGCTGTTTTTTTTGGACTATACACATTATAGAGTACATCAGTCAAACCATTTAAAATATAGTTTTTGCACAAAAAGTCAAAATGCTTCCATGCTTCAACAGCAAGCAAGGTTTGAGCATCTGTTTCATCCTCTCTATCAGTAGGAGGATCCTCTTTCAAGAATCTTGCAAGATTCAGTGTTGTCAAATAGAACAACATCTTTTGTTGCCAGGTTTTAAAATTCAGTTCATTAAACTTTTCAGGTTTTTCATTGTGGTTAACAGGAACCGTAACCGACAAAGGTTGTGTCGAGGTCGAAGCATGGACCATAGGAAACGGCATTGGTGTCTCTGAAGTGCTTCCAGTTGGAACAACATTCATATTATCACCCATTTCTTCAACTTGAACTTCAATGGAAAGAATATCGCAAGCATATAATCAACAACAATACTTTTCAAGCTCGCAATCTAACAACCTGTTTATCTTGAGAGAAGGATCTGTTTTAAGATTGTCAATAAAATAAATATATCATGTAATATGAATAAGACAAACAGGTAACAATTTGTAAAAATTGAAAATTGAAACTAAAGAAAAACAGCTACAACAAAACCTTCAATGGAAGCAACGCCATGTGAAAATTAGACGAAAATGGTCGAGGCACGTGTAGGTTACGCTTTCCTTAAAACAGATTCGTTCTCTCCGGTTGTGCACGAGGATTTGACAGACGTCTGTCTCCCAAGATACAACGACTAGCAACGGAATCTTAAGCACTATCGAATACCGTTTCTGGCGAACTTGAAACAACGTTTTATTCTATCACCAAAAACGACTACAACCAAACTAAATAGAACTTGAAAACAAAGTAAAATCTCTATGACTTTTTGAGTGCAAATTCTATATATCTATCTATATCAAACATGTGGAGGAGTGTTCTATATATAGGCTTAAGAAAATAGATGTTATAATCTAAATTATAATGAGCCTTTATTCAGAATTTATGTGCATAAAAGCACCGGTTGCAACCCTTCATATTTCATGATAATGGTGCTCATAATCTCCCATTAAACCATTGATTGTAACATTCTATTTTCCATTATTATGAAGCTCATAATCACCAATTAACCATGTATTTGGGTGTTACAACATGAGGTTTATGACCTCCATTAATCTCCACTAATGAGCATCAATTTCTTATTCACCCAATTGCCATTTTCCAACAGGTTTAACTGTTATAAACTTAACAAGTGAGAGTTTAAAAAGAAAGAAAAGAAATAAATACATAGAAATAAAATTAAAAGGTACAGAGGAGCAGTAGTTGGTAGCAAATTTGTGATAAAGATGGAGACTTGTAAAAAAATCAACTTGATTTTGATGGTGGCTGTAATGTGCTTGGTTTCGGCTCCTTTTGCAGTAACAAGCAACAGAAAGCTCAACATGGATGTTGGAGCCCTCATGGCAGGTTACCCATATGAGCATTGCATCGGAAAAGGTGAACCTTGTGTGTTACTTAAACCTTGTTGTCAACACTTGTATTGCTCAGATTACATTCAAGGAACTGTATATGTGTTGCTCAGGATGATCCATGTGGTTTACTGCACATTTGCTGTCAAGGACTTTCTTGTACCGACCCCCTTACCGGAAAGTGTATCAAGGTCACCGATTCTGATAGCCCCCTTTTAGCTTGGCTTTAACATTTTGTAAATTCATTCACTCTCATTTGTCATATCTAAATCTCTCCTTTCTTGTGTTTTAAGTTAGTCTTGTTGTACTTAGTAACTACTACCTACTAGCCTTGTCAAAGTTATGTTGTAATAAGGTCAGAATTAAAAAAAAGCATGTGTCTTGTATGCCAATTTTTTTTATAATCAAATTGGCAATCATTGAAAGGACGGCACAAATTAGTTGTGTTCTGTTGTGTACATAAAGTCCGTTTACCTGCATGCCTATTCTGATTTGTTACTTTTATAATAGTTCATTGCTGAATGATACTTCTCCACCAAAAAAGAATTCAGATATTGTTATTAGAATACACATTTTCCTCCCCATTCAAACAAAAATTAATCTTTGGGATTCTCAAGGAAAGAAAGACAAGTGGTATGGTCTAATATGGGACAACTATTCAGAAGTCGAGGGTGCGGGTGCTTCTTCGGAGGGAGGTTTAACAATGGCCTTTCCTCCCTGCCTCAGCTTGGCTATTTCTTCCTTCATGGCTTCCTTCCTCTTTTTGCTAGCTAGTACTTTTGCCTGAACGCCGCTCAAATTGGGGTCCTTCTTCTCTTCAGGCGGAGGTGGAGGCGGCCTTCTGCTGGCGGCTCTCGCACTCCGCTCACCTCCATTCAAGCTAAGCATTGAACCAGCCAACACCAAGCTCAAAGTCCTGCCCACCATTCCATTACGTAAAAATGACAGGAGGACCACTAAACATAACATTATGTACCAGTCCATACAATGGGCAAAACATACATGTACTTGTCCTTGAAATAGGCAAAATGAACATGCATTGCACAAGGGAAATGGCTAGGCTTCATTGCGGAAAACATGGCAACTAACCTGCGGTTGATGATCATATTATGATTGTCGTTAGAGGCAGCATCATTTTCAACTTGGTGGGAAGCCCGGACTCTCAGAGATGTTGGGGAAGAGAAATTGGTGTTGTTCGTCTTGGACGTGGCTGAGAAGGGTGTTGTTGCACTAGCTGCCGCCGGGGTTAGCGAATGTGACATGATTTCCACTCTCTCTTTCTCTCTCTCTCTCTAGCTATGGAGTATAGGTCTATGGTATTGCTTGAATTGCAAGAAGCCTTTTTTTTTCTCCCTTTCATTGGACACAAAATCCGTTTTCTGGATAGTGTTGAGAAGTTTAGACCGGATGTACATGAGAACGTTAGCTAATTGGCTGGCAAAGGATAAGGCTGCGCATAGTGGTGAATCCGACATCTACGGGGCTTCCATGCGTTTTTATGGTGCCTTCATTTTATATGGACCAGACATCTACGGTGAATCCGAACCCCCCTCTATTTTTGCTCTAGAAACATAGAAAGAGGGGTCGTTTCATTGATTATATATCCAATGTTCAATGTACGTCTCAAACATCGATTTAAACCGATATTTCCCAAGCAATAGAGATGGAGAGTTGTTCTTACTTCATCTGAATCGCACAGCCATAGAACAAGAAGATCCTAACGTTTTAGAGCATGAATTAAAATAGAAAAAATAATACTGATAATTTTCACCATAGAATATAAGGTCTCAATTAAGAAACCTGAATTATTTTAATTGACCTTATGTATGACTTGTCAAACACCAATTCCGATCTACTTTTGATCCAATTAAATTATTTAATTGCTCGATCCGAAATAGTGTTGACATAATTTTCACCAAGCTTGTTCATTTAGCCGTTATCATTAAACAAACCATAAATACATGACATCGGAGCACAACTTCACACAGCAATTTTAAGCCATTGAGATTCAGACTATGCATGTGTACCAATATTGATAGTCCTGACAATTAAAGAAAAAATTTTAGTATAACGCAGAGGAGAAGGGGCCATTACGTTTTACCCTTTCTTATAGCATTAAAAACAGCTTAAGCAAAAGGAGCATTAAAAACAGCTTAAGCAAAAGGAGCACGAAAGTCAAAAACTTAAATCGCATTTCTAGTTTAGCATTCAAAACAACAAAAATTACTCAAGCCTCTGACAAAAAGGGGAAAAAAAACTTTAAAATAATTAGCTGCAAATAATGCAGCATCTGTCCTAAAGGAAAAGCAGAAACAAAATCACGGCCGAACTCCACCATACAGATTTCACTCGTCATCCTCATCATCATCAGCATCAACTGCTGAGTTAAAGGCGTTCAATCTGTCAATCAACTTTGCCTTCCTTTCCTCATAAGTCAACTTCTTCAAGTTGTATCTGTGTTGTAACAAAAAAAAAATATTTGTAACTTGCATACTCAAACGTAGAGTACAGACAAAATGAAACAAGGAGAAGACCAAATGACCAATAATCAAAATTGTGGCATGAACACACAATATACACAGAAATGGTCATCTGCTCTAGTTTTCAAAAACAAGAAAAGCCATTAAATTAACATTTATGTATGGCATAATCAGACACAGAAAAACAAGATCAAGATCAGAATTAAGGTTAGACAAACCTCTTGTGTTCCTTGGGAGGCTGTTTCTCAGGTTTCTTCACTGTGGGATCAGCACGAATTGCAGCATGGACCTTCTTATACAGCTCCTCCAAGTTATCAGCGTCAATCCCCCTCTTGATGTATTCACTGAAGTGCAACTGGTACTTCTCTGGTTCATCCTCCATCAACGTCTGAAGAAAGACCAATATGACAATTGGCAGATGAGATTAAGTTGAAATGACAAATTGACAAGAAATACAAGCACTTGAAAGAAAGAAATAAATTCTCAAACCATACCCTCATGTAGGCAGCAACATGGCCACCGTAGATGTACTTGCGGTGGACCTCAACATCGAGCTGCTTGCTGTCCTTGGAAAAGCCAGCGAACCTCTTGTCACTGTGAGGGATGTCCAAACCGCCATCCAAAGCCCCCTACAAAAACCAAATTAATGAGTTATTGTAATATGACAACGAGACTTTATAAGCTCAAATCATATTTTGGTTTCTCATAAACACAAATATTGGAAAAGCACAAAAAAGGAAAATTGAAGAATAAATTAAAGTACCTTAAGAGCACCGAAAACACGATTTCCAGTGGTGGTCCGGATAAGACCAACATCAAGGAGGGCACGGAATGGCCTCCTGTTCTCCGTTGGCTCAACAGAGAAATCCTCCCCGGTAGCCTGGCAATATTGGCAATAGATTAAAACATGAGGAAAACTAAAAAAGAAAAACGTGGCTGAGATAAAACATAAGGAAATTGCACAGATGAACAGACTACCTCAACATTGCCCTCATACTCACTATCCATCTCAAGCATCTTCAGGACACGGCGAGCCACGAGAAGTCCAGTGCAGTAGGCTAAACCATCATATTTAACAGTTATAAGAACATCAAAAAAGGGAATTGGGAAACAAGAGAAACCACAAAAAAAATAATAATAGAAATACCTGCAGCATAGTTGGTAAGACCAACTTGTAGCCCATAGCAGGGGAGCTCGTGGGAGTAAGCCGCAGCAAGAACCAGATCACCAGCAATGGAGGCAGAAACGATTTGGGCAGTAATGTCCTTGTTTGTCTAATAAGCGAGTAAAGGATGGAAACATAAACAGAAACAGGAAAATTTGGATGAACGATAAACATATTCTAGAGAAAAACCCAATTAGCTATTAAAGAAAAATGTCATTCTTAAGTAGTGAAATGAAGCAAAAGGATCAGTAAACAGATGCAGATGCAGGAGCTTAAGTTCAAGAACCAAAAAAAACTTATAACATATCACAAAGCATAAGCGCAGCTGCTGTTTGAAGTGAAATTAATTCACATGTAAGATTGCTCAATACGCATATAAAAATATTTAAATGTAGGATACAAAACGAACAACAAAGCGGTACTTTGGAGTATTGTACTTATTCTTATCCTGATTGATCAAGCGGATCCTAGCCCTGTAGTCAGTCTTCCCCTCTGAAAATATATTAAACGACGAAACACTGTGAAATAAAACGTTAATCAAATCTCACAAAAAAGAAAAATAGTGAAGTCATGAACCCCAAATAATTTACCTCTCCTTCTCTTGAACTTGACCTGATACCTCTTAAAGTACGCTTTAGTTTTTTGTGCTTTCGCGAAGGCCTAAAATCATTTAATATAGCTTGTCAGTAGTTAACAAACAAAACCAAAGACCAAGCAATTAAATAGTTGATAAAGTGTTTAATATCCAAAAAATCTAAATTATATCATCACAATAAATAACAAAAAAATAGGGATATTTAACATGTAAAAAGACCATTAATCATTTCATTTCATATGATATATCCAATCTGTACGAAAACTCGAGTAAACCCCAAAAGAAATACCATACTTCCCCTTCTTTAGATGTCTTCAAAATTTTCCCTTTTCCAACAACTTAATCGTAACTGGATCAACAAACTAAACAGATAAACCACAAACCCAGAAATACAACCACGAAACCCTTTTCAAATTCTAAATCTTAGAAAGAAAGACCAAAAAGTACTGCTATTTTTCCCGAATCTCAAGATATCAAAACTTCCCGATAACTTCTCAGCTATAGACAGAAAAAACTTAGCATATAAACTACGAACCCTAAAAAAAAAAAAAAAAAACAAGCACACAATCGTTCTGAGGTTACATAAATCAAAGAAAGACAACCAAAAAAACTCAAAATTTTCTCGGCAGCCAAGCAAAACCATAAAAAAAAAAAAAAAAAATCAAACACAAGCCTTGCACAAAATCCAACACATTTCTTGACAAAATCAAAACGGCGGAAAACAAGATCGTAGCTGAAGAAGCATAAGAGAAATGAGCATTCTGTAGTTGAGGACAAGGCTAAGACTTACCATTGCTGAAGCCGAAGAAGGATCAGAGGCGAGGAGTGAGAGAGACGAAGCGGCTAAATAAAATGGAGAGTAAGGAGTTATATAGCAAGGCCAATTAAAAACCCTAACTCCAAATAAAAAGTCTCTGAGATCGACGGCTACGATTCACTTCTCTCAGGGTTTTGTACGCTCGGTGTCATTTTTGTAATTGTGGGCTGCTGTGGAAGTAAGTGATAGAATGTTATCGAGCTTACGTGTATCCATTACGTGTCAGATCGGAAAACACGTGGGCCTTTCATTGAACTCTATCTGTAGGCCCAAACTTTACTCTTTTGTCTGAGGCAAAAATTGGGCCTTATGTTTTTGCGAGGCTGGGCTTTTAGGCATTCCACCGGCACCGGTGGAGTAAATTAGGTTGTATAATTGTTCTGTCTTTTTTTTCCTCTGCCTTTTCTTCATAACATTTTTTTTGTCAAAAAAAAAAAACAACCCTTAAACAATACATATCTGTCTAATCTAGTCTTAAAATATTTAAAATTGATTTTGTCTTTATAGTTTTTAGGAATGGCATATTTCAAATTTTCTCATAAAAGTAGTTAAATTCAAAAACAATATTGTAGAAGAAAAAATTTGTTAAATTGACACACCAATAATTTCTTTTGAAAATTTACATATGGTGAAGGGGAATTGTCATAAATGCAATCTTTTAAAATTTATATTTTATAACACATTGCATATGTTTAAGTATGACACATTTTTAACATGTAATATGAGCGACAATAGGGTGTAACTTTTTAAGTATGGCGTAGATAAACATTTTTAAAGGTGTGACATAACATGATGAAATTATTATGATAATATTGAAATTTAATATAATATTCAAAATATTTTAAAAAGATAGAATTACTAAGTGAGGTTTGTCTGTAGACCACGGTGTTATTTCTTTCTAAAAGTCTTATGGTTTATCTTTTCTTGAGTTATACATGTTCCTTGCTTATATATGTTTATTTAAAAAAAATGTACAAATGAAAGTCTAAAATGGTGAATGCCATAATTTGCCATTCAATTTTTTTTTAGTAGCATTTAAGACGTCGGATAGATTGGACATCACATCGGGTACTACTTGGGAACATTATTTACACTATAAGTGAAAATAGATCACAATACCATTTGATTTTTTTTTTTTTTTTTTTTGAAAAAAAAAATCATAATACTATTCGAGACTTGGTATTTTTCAACCAGAGATGATCATTGTTCATAAGAATAAGATAGAGTACCCAACGATTAGGGGGAAAAATCAGTGCTAGTGCTTTCCATATACAGAGACAGAGTGTAGCCCCTTAAGATCTGTGAAGTTATTCTCACCATTAATAGAAATGAGAAAGCAAGCTAATGCCCAGGTTCCTGTGGTGGATTTTGTCAAAAGGTGATGAACTGAAGGGAGGCACATGTAAGCTGTGTGCCATGCACTTGAAGAGTATGGTTGTTTTGTTGCAACACTTTCTAATGAATCCTCTTTATTGGAGCTTCACAATTCCATGTTCGGTGCTGTTGATGAGTTGTTTGGTTTCCCCAAAGAAATTACAGTGCAAAACGCTTATGACAAGCCTTGTATGGGCTATCACTCTCCTCGTGCTCTTCACATGAAGGCTTGGGAATTGACAGCCCAACAAACCCTCAACCAATCCACGACTTTTCTAGCCTCTTCTGGCCCAACGGAAACCACCACTTCTAGTAATAGATATTACACAATACACTTGCTATTTTTCAAGTATGGATAGGCTTAATCATAAGCTTATGATTGGGAATTGATGATATTATTATTTTTTTTGCTAGTGCAAGTGCATATTCCTATGCGACATTAGTGATTGGACTCGATCAGATAGTGGCGAGAACGATATTTGAACATACAGGGTAGAGATCAAATTTTACAACGCTCATATTGGATTGACCGACTGCATTTTGAGACTCCACATACAAAGAACTGCCCCAAATGATAGAAGCCCACAACGCTCTTCCAGAGCACTCGGACATGAACCTTACCACCATAATCCATCAGAATCATGTTAACGGCTTGAAGATAAGGACCAAGGATGGTGAATTGGTTGATTTTGATGCCTCGTCTTCCTCCTCCGTATCCATGAATAGGCTATGCTTTTCGGGTATTGTATACATTAACTATATTCCAGGTTTGATCAGTCAGATTTTCATTAGACTTTGTTAGTTTTTATATAATTATGATGCGATTTGATGGTCATGAAATAGATGTTGATCACCAGGTATGGAGCAATGATGGGATAAAACCATGTGTGCACAGAGCTGTGATGAGAGAGAATTAAGTGAGATACTCATTGCTATTGTCTACATTCTTGAATGGAACCATAAGCGTCCCACAAGAGCTTGTTGATGAACACCACCCTTTGCGGTATAAGCCACCCAATCACCTTCAATGCCGTTCATCACAACTGGGTCAGACAACTAGAATTTGCGTCCAAGACCTTTGTGGTCTATGAATTAAATGCAAAAACTTCAATACCCAATACCACCAATGATTATGAATGAAAAAGTTTACATTTTGGACGCATACAGAACAACGTCAATAATGATGTATACATGATTACACAATCAAAGACGACAACAAAAATCTTTTTCTTCCCTCGTGTAGTTCTCATTTTATTAAACAGCTGATAGGCTAGCCCACTTTCCCAGTTCATAAGGATCGGCATAATAATACAACTTAATTCTGTTGGCCAAAGACAACCCAACGGCTATTGGAGCACCAAAACTGGAGTCATCTTGCTCTGTCGGGTCATCTGCGAATGCTGTAATATCTCCGAGAAGTTTAAATGTAATTCTGCGACTTTGTATTTGATTAGGGAAATCAAAGTACATAGCTGTTCCAGACTTGGCCTCAGGCAACCGATAATCCGCGATTGTTACCATGCCGTGAGGTTCCTGTTAAGTTGTAGTAATGTTTTAAAGTTTTAGTGAAAGTTAAAATTTGCACATATTATGTCAAGAGATGAAAAATGCTATTATAATGATTGGAGATGCAGTCGCCACATATGCAGCATTGTATCAAAACTGACATATAGCAAAGTGGGATCTAATTCTCTTGATTTTTGTCATGTGACAGTCGGTGCTTACCATGAGATTTTACAAAGAGAGAAAACCAAGTGGGCTAACAAGATAGGCTACAATGAACTATGATCCCCTTGAGAACCTTAGAAAGAAAGCAGTTAGTTTAGTACCTGAAGAGCAGATACTTGGATATACAGAATAGCTTGAGAGATGTGTCTGTCTTCTAATAACGTTGCTGATGTATCCCGGATATGTGCTTTTGATGATGGCGAATGGGTTACCCGAGGCTTTATCGCGCTGAAAGCATCTAGACGGAAACCAGCAAGCTTAGGTGAAACAGGAGATAGATATTGTTCCAAGACGAGATCATTGTTCATCAGCCTTTCAGCTTCAAGTGGAACCTGGAAATTTGAATTGGATTATCAACGAGAATGCAAAATTTAAAAAAAAAAAAAAAACAAAAAACAAAAAACAAAAAAAGGAGTGAATCATGAATGGGTATTAGGTTTACCTTAAATCTATTTGATTGTGGAGCTCTCTCCAACCAGCCTTTCACATTCAACTGATCGGTTGCTTGTGACGATGTAAGCGCCGTATCTTTTTTCACCGGGCTTCCCACAACTAGTATCCTTTTGGCATGAAGACAGGTTTCACTTGCAACTGATCCTCCAAAAGAGGCACGTCTGTTTACTTGTGCAAACGGGTTTTCGTCGAGAGACAAAAGATTTAAGTTATCCAAGTTAAAAGAACTTGAACCAGGTCGCGGAAGACGTAATGTTATCCAAATGATGCGGCATCTAATTGGGTTCCTAAATGCAAACTTAACATGCCTCGGTACTTTATCTTCACCATTCAATTTTTCTTGTCCATAATATTCTTGCGAAGACCTGATGAGGGATTGCACATCCCATTTTCCCATGCCTGACCTTTCCTCCTTGTCTATTTTATTGCTGGCCCAGATTTGAACCTGTACAGCCAAAGATGGGGAAGGCATCAAAGGCAGAATAAATACAAGCAAATACACTGCATAAAAGACAATAGTGAAGAGGAGAGTTGAGCTGTAGTGAAGAAATTTTCTTTGTTATCGGAAGCTCAATTTCTTTAAACAAAGAGTAAGCCAATGACTAATAAATTGATGTTATAGTTATACACTGTTTTCTATTTTAGATGATGGCTCTCTACAAAAGCAAGTTGATTCACCTCCACTTAAATCCACCAAACAAGAGGAAAAAAAAAAGTGTAGAGAGAAGTTGACATACGGTAGGTGCGTCGGCCTCAGAATAGCCGCAGGGACTAATAACCAAAATAACTCCACTGACATCAGAAAGGGTACCAAGAACAAGAGTGAATTCGACAGAAGTGGTAGTGGAAGGAGCTTTCCAGTATGAATTCTGTGATCCAGAATCAAGAGGAGCAAGCAGTGACAAAACTGGTGCTGAATCTGTTGCAGTTTCAACCTACAAAGACGTCATATATAGTTAACATTACAAACAATAAAAGACCACCAAATCCAGATGCTTATTACAACCTATTTAACACATTGTACCAAAAAATATTCCTTGCCAGCCTTCTCGTATGATCTCTTAAAAAAAATCTCACAATGGAAAACATATGTACATATATTTTTTTTGAACAAGACACTTGCTCTGTTCTAGAAACCTTTTAAGCGTAAACATGCAGACCTCCATAACCGCAAAATGACAAAGATTTCTATGAAAAAGGGATTTTTTAAACTTTTTTTTTTTGGTGTGTGTGCTGATGGCAGCAAAAATTCATTCCTCCAAGTTTGACAATGATAAAATTTTGGAGGGCAGAAAATATAAAAGAAAAAAAATAGACTATTGTAGATGACAGAGTGAGTGCGAGTGAACATGACGCAATAGTGCACTGAATATTGTTTTTAGAGGAAATCTATTCCTCCGTTTTGCTTGAATGTAATTTTTTCCATTAATGAATCTTAGTCTCTGTTTCAAAAAAAAAAAAAAAAAGTGACAAAGTGAGCATGAGTGAATAAGATCAATAGAATATACTGTAAAGAAATAAAATTCTTGCCCTGTTTCTCTAATATAGTAGTGAAAAACAGGGCCAACTCAATCATACTCTTGCAATGTGACAATGAAGATGTAGGTTTGTGCAAGAAATTTGTTACTCTAACTGCTTGCTCATAAAATGTGGAAATTCTGAAAGTAAATTAATACTCAAGGAAAGAGAATATACCGAGTGCAGAAAGCTGGCAAAGGGAAATTCAGCAAGGGATTCCTCTCCATTAAGTAACTTTCTCAAGCCTTTAACTGATCTTTGACTACCCAGATGTTTATTCCTTTCAGAGTCATTATCCCAAAGTGAAGATCCCATCACCTGATCCAATGCTTTATGCGCTGCAGTATCCACACGCCCACTTTTATGCAAGCTAATCAACACCCTTACATAGTCCAAGATCAAGGCATCTAATACAATTTCGTGGCAGCAACGTTTACAAATAACACCATCTAGCATAACAGAACGATTTGTGGATATGTCAACTTGGAAGCCATGACTTGATCCACCTTGGTTTGTCATACCATTGTAGTTCATGGCCTCCCTTGATTTAAAGCTTGAAAGTAGAAGGGCCCCTCTCCCTGCACAACAAGTTTTACAAGCTTTTCTTTCGCATTGGGAACAAAACAAGACACATTCCGAAACTCCTGGAGATGAAATGTTAGAAGATGCACGCCTAGCTGTGTCAGTTTCTGCACGAACCTCACACACACCACAACAGCAGCCCTCCCCAATTCTACTTATATTCCAGAAATCAATTACATCATCGTTGGCTGTCTCAATCCCAATAGAAGCTATAATTTTGTCTTCAAAGGCAGCCTGTCCAAGCACTGCAAGGGAATTTGCAACTTTGCACAACCTTCCCATGTAATGTTGATCAAGTAGGAGATTTGGATTGATACTCGCCGGATCAATTCCAACAGATAATAAAGCTCTATCCCTTTCAGCAGCAGAAAGATTCAAGCAGAGGCGCTCAATTTCAAGTTTCATTGCTTCTACGAAGTCTAGTTTTCTTCCCTGCAAAATTCCACTCTTGTTAAGCTTTACGTCTATCGGATTTGCACAAACTTACTAAGTGTTAGTTCCAGACATTGTAAAAACTTAGAAGCTGACTAGTCTTTACAAGTTCCCAAAACAATAACTGATAATAACCAAAAAAATTATAATTTATTTATTTATTTTGTTTGGGTTGGTGGGGTGTGGGGGATGCACTCTTTTACAGTAGAATACTAAAAGAACTCTATAACATAATGGTCAAGAAGCATTAGATAGTCATATACCATTTGCGGCCCCACAAGAGATTTCAGACAATTTATGTACTGCTGGGAACTGCTACCCGAACTCCTACCATCTTGTGAAGGCGATGGACTTGTATCACTCACAGCACCACCATGATACTCAACGACAGCTTGATCCAAGAAATCAAGCAAGTCACTTCCTTGTCCCACAATGTTTTCCGTCAATGGTTGAGCAATATGATTTGAAAAAGTCTCTTCTCCAGTCAAGAGGTCAACCCAATTGTTTCCAGAAGAACTTAACTGCACTGATGCCGATGCATTTTTATGGAATGATGCACCATTAAAGGGACTGGTATCTGAACTGCACATAAAGGGATTTGTTTCCTCTTTAACGCTTTTGGTAAGGTCAATTAATGTTGCATTTGGCCCGTCATTGTTTAAGATGCCTCTCCAAGGAAGAGAAGCTCCAAGGACTTCTATCTGTAACAAAATTTACAAAAGAATTATTACGTTGTTGCAGTTTATAACATGTATGCTTTCCTTGCATGCCTAACTGCGTGCATAAATGCAAATTATAAACAGGTAACTGGGTAGAAAAATCGTCTTGTAATAATTTTTAATAGTCATGCACCTGAGAGGTTACATAAAAACTCGAAGAAAATTCTTAATCCACATAGGTTATAAAAATGAAAAACAAGAGTATCACAAATCAAGTCACACAAGTCCAAAAGTTGCTTATAAGCACTCTACCTCACCCAAAGTCATAAGGCTTCTTCCAGAATCAGCAGGATAAAATGTCAGTGCAACTACACGGGTGAGGAAGTCCAATTCACCTTCCACTTCCTCAAAATCATACAAGAGTGGAAGGGTTGACGTATCTTGATCATGAAGGCGCGTGCCTGCTCCAGTGACAGCCAAATCCTCTTCATTGATCAGCCCTGGTAAAGGTATCAAGAGGTTTGTCCCATTTACACACTGAGGTATAGAAGCACCCTGCCAACAAGGTCCAATAAGAATTAGGGACCACGGAAGTGAATGTTGGAACAATACAAAAGAGAAGAACTTTCTCCCAGGAATAACCCAGCACATGTTCACGTCAAACATATGAAACACATTTTTTTTTTTTTTCGGCTAGAAGAAACACAATTGGTGTCGCACACACACAAAGTGCAGTTACAAAGGGAAGCTTTAGAAGCAGAGTTTTACGTGAAAATTGGAAAAAAAAGAGGCATCTCTGACCTCAAGGACCAGTTTAAGACCATCCAGATTGCGTCCTGTCCTAACATCAACTGTTGATGGATAAGTTGAATCATCTGCACCGTGGGATATTGTGAGAAGAAGCTGGCAAACATGACAAGGTTCGCCGAGATAGATAAAAAGTTCAACGACATCTGCACCCTTGGGACAAACCTGCCAAAATTATATTTTCCAAATGACAACATTAACACAGAGTAATTGTAGTTAGATAATTATAAAGTCACTCACAAAAAGAACTCTTCTTAATGGGAGTACATAAAGCATATATTGAAGAAATATATTTTAAATACCCAAATTAGGTCTTTTCTGTTGAAACTCAGAAGACTTGATTCACCACTTGAGCTTGGAAACATATTGGAAACTGGCTTAAGAAAGAAACCAGATCGTCGAGAGACTACCTGCAAGGATCAGCACGTTATGCAGTGATGCAGTCAAAGACTTCAATGACTAAAAGACAAAAAATTCAAAAAGAAAAGGGTACAAAAAACTAATGAGCTGTTCGTTTACAAGAAAACTTTATATGTAACAAGCAAAAAAAGGCATTCTGATAATAAGAGGAACATCGGACAAGTTAACTCAATTAGTAAATTAATTACGTGTGACAAAGACAACTGGACTCAGATGTAAGGCATCTCAAGTCATACATTAAATTGTGGTCAGCTTCAAATTAATTTTTCTAAAGAAACTTTTTGGGCAAGGGTTTCATATATTTCACCATTCTGTAATACGCAAGACCAAATTCACAGTTATGAATGATTTATATCAAATCAACTCTCTGCAGGTGAATGAAGATCCTGAACAGCTTTTACTCTTGCCTTTTAGCGGACGACAAAGAAATAAAGAATCCTATACCACTAATTGGCATGAAGAACATGGAAGTCAATATACAAATAATGAAGTTAAAAGTCTCTAGATGCACAAACAAAGAAAATAAGCTTAAAAATGAAAAGCAAAGAGTAGGATTAGGATCAAAATTTAATTTGGAGAAATCCAAGCATGACATACATTTAGAGGACACAAAGATGTGGATGGAAGATGCCTAAAAAGTCGCATCCCTAGAAACATCTCCAACTGCTTTTGCCGAGAGCTGTCCACAAGTGCATTTTTGTATCTTCTCTGCAACGTGATCTTCATATTCTGAGCTGCAGAAAATTGTTTAAACTTTCCAGAATCTTCATTGAAAATGCTGAGGATTTGGCTATGCATAGCTTTTGAACCAGTATAAAGTGTGGCGTGAATATCACCAGCAAGCAGAAAAAGATCAGCAAGCTGGGATACTGGGGACAAAATTGTTGACCTCTTGAACTCCTCAAATATCATGTCAAATCTTTTCCAAGGTTTATCTGGACATGGATGCATCCAAGTCGTAGTCCTAGTATTGTGATCAATATAATAAATTTTCCCCGTCACTGTATCGGACCTTTTTTCCCAGCCTGGTGGCAGAGGAGCAGTGTATCCGCCATGATCATTAACCGACTGATAGCCAAATGCCAAGTTACTATCAAGTGATATTCCCAGCCGCCTACACTGCTCCATAAAAACTTGGAGGGCGCCAAAGAAACTAGCAGCATTGGTCCTATCTAAAGAATCAGCACAGTTGAAACGTAGAATTCCATTTTGACGTGATCTCAAGCAGTAGGCGCCTTCTAAGTTATCCGTATGGATGATTTCACCTTTGCAATCTTTAATCCGTTGTTTTGAAGGCAAATAATCTCCTTCAGATATGCCTATAGATACGGTGGGGGCTTTTAAAAGTTTCCATAACCCTTCAATTGTTTGCGGCTCACCTTTTAATTTTGTACTGGCATGCCAGTCGTAATTTATTAAATGGATTCGAGTATAAGGAAGTTTCCCGGTTGATCTAATATAATTCAAAGATTCTTCAAAGTGTTGAACTAAAATGCACTCTGACTTTCCTTCTGCATTTCTTAACAGGTTGATGCATACAATTGGAACAAAAGCTTTTCCATTCTGATTCACCCCAACAGCTACATCAAAATTTCGAGCATCATATCTTCTACTTAACCTCTGATAGTATTGCATGCTTCCCTTGTACGGATCACGATCAGAAACATATATTTCTGCTTCTGCAGCAGTAATCTTTAGCTCTGCACCCCACCAGATAGGAATCGTCCCTCGTCTCCAGAGATACGTGTTAAAAGGCAGACTCTGACCAGCCTTCTTAGGAACCCATGCAAGCTGCTCACACTCAACTTCATTTCCTGTCAGGATTCACATTAGGCGTAAGTTTACATAAACCATTTAAGATGAGAACAGATAACGTAAAAGACAGACGGTACATTTCAAAAGAAAAACTCAAAATCAAAGAATTAACGTATGAAAAATAACATCGAAGCAATATCCTTTAAAAAAAAAACACATCTAAGCAAGATTCATGAAAGTGCCACGAATTACAATTTAAGTTTCTTTGATGTCATCTGCTAAGTGCACATGACTTTTTCCCCCTCCTTTTTATACATATGATAACTATCTTTTGCTAACAAGTACCCACTTATGTTATTAAGAAAAATTCCCAAGCTGTTAATGATAGGTTATCTTACCTGTACTAAAACATGAATTTAAACCCCTTGCCAAATATCGAGTACCAGGATGCAACCTGCTACGCCGAGCAATAAGAGCAACAATCCCTTCTACTTGGCCCGAGCTTCCAAAACTTCGACATTCTGCAAACCCCTACACATAAACATAACATAAGAGAGCAGTATGGACACAATAACTATGACAACTAAAAGCAAAGCTAGTGGGGCCAACTAACGGGAAAGTGTAGCACTAGCAACCCTTAACTAAATAAGTAAACAAAATGATTGACAAATGAGAAAAATCATTCTTGTTAAAGAGGAAAAAAAAAAAAAGGAATGCTACGTTTCTATAAAGCACAATTGACATGGATGTGGAGAAAATAGCAAATTCAATAACCATTGATGCTTTTTTTGGCTTTGGTGTGTTATAGCTCCATATATAAATGCATGCTTATGTGACAACATGGTTTAAGAATTGGTTAAAATAAGCACTTGAGTTGAAGATATCAAGAACAAAGTAAAACCTGAAGGAGAATAACACAGTGGTGTGGCAGCCCAATGTTTTTGAAAGGCAATGAAAACCATCCATTCCAAACAAATTCTTCATCAGGCTCGTTAAAGGACATGCGACTTGGAAAAGGTCGTGTAATGTCCCTTGTCTCGCAAAAGTAGTGTTTTCCATCAATGTCAAGATCTGTCAATTCTTGAACATTTTTCACTTCGCCTTTCCCTTGGGGTTGTGGATTTTGAAGCGATATCTTAATCCATTGGCTTTCGGTCACTGTACACACACAACCCCCACCAGGCAAATTGGGAATGCTGGCATTTAACTTTGTCGCCACAAGAAGCAGCCCGAAACTTCCAAGGGCAGCATACCCCAATATTGCTCGAGCGTAAATTGTACTCTTGCATAGCCATCGCGATCCATTTGTAATATAATCTAAAGCTTCGTTTTCTGACCTAAAAACATCAAACCCCACCTTTGCGTTGTATCGAAGCAGTCCTGTTGTTGGATCAACATATATCACCTGAGTGTCAAGCCTCGAGGCCAAGCTGGTGACGATATATACTTCGCCAGTATCGAGTGTAACAACGACAATGGAGGTATCCCTCGAACCGCCAGCTGCGACAGATACAAGAAAAGAAAACGTATAAACAAGATAGGCCAAGTCATATCTTAAGATCAGTCAAAAAAGAGGTCCCTAAATTTAACATGCTAGTTATAGTTAGCAGCTACTCGAAAAGGGAGCCAAGAAAGAAAAGTTCCTTTCAATCTAAAATAAGACAAACAAACCACCATCGCTCTCAACCTCGAACTCTACAAACAAAACTATTCCCCAAGCAGTTTGAATAGCACATTGGAGTTTATTTATTAAGACCCCAGAAACAGTAGTAAGCTAATGGAAATCATAAACTTAATTTGGAGCAACAAGAGTTTCCATGAGTACCCAAAAGAGTACTACCAGCTAAACCAAATGGGTGAGATTCCTTAAACAGGAATCGCATACACACACAAAAAGCCGAAACAAACACAGATTTTTGGTAGATTTATAACAGGAAGGTCACGAATACAACAAAGCTAACAGGATAAAAAGAAATGGGGACAAATAGTCAAAAAACACCAAGAGCGAAATCATAAAAACAACCAGCAAATTGGGAAGCTAAATTATAAATCTGAGGCACATGGGTACGTAATAGTGAAATTCATGAGAATAGCTTCAAAAGCAACAGATCACGGATCAATAATTCTATCCAAATCACGCATAAAAAAGTAACAGTTAACTAAATATAAAAGAACAGGAACAAGAAGAAGATGCTGACCAGGTGATGCCATAACCGATCCTTAATAGATTAAGGAATTCAATCTTGACTAATAATTCAACCTCAAAAAGTCACCAAGTTTTCCGATCAGGAATCCAATCCATCCAAATCCGACATTTTCTTTTCCTTCTCGATGCTCAATAATTCTTCGCCATTTTCATCATTTTCATTCGTTAGACTCGAGGATGAAAAAGAAAACAAAATAGAGAGGGAGGACAAATAAAGAATAAAGAAAAAATCTTTATTTTTTTTTTTCCTTCTGGTTGGACGGAGAGCAAGAAAATATGACCTTTAACGGACACCGGCAAGGCGAGAGGAAAGAAGCTTGTAGAATTTTTTATTTTTATATTTATTGTTATTGTTTTACCATATTTATTTTAATTACTTTACTTTCTTTTTTTGTTTGATTTTTAGAACAAAGAAACTCTATTTTTTTTTTTTCTGACAATGACAATAGTAAAATTACATGGTTTTGACTTGGAATTCTAAATTCGGATCCATAGAAAATAAAAAGACTTTTTCTTTGATGATACAGGGGAAGTTGGGGTCTGTTATTGTAACCATTCGAATGGGCCTTCCAAACGGGCCAGTAACGTACGCTATCAGTTGGCTGGATTGGAATCCTCTATTTCTTTCCTTAAACGACACCCAATTTCGCTCAGATTGATTTCCATTCAGTTTTAGGATTTATTTCCATTCAATGACATATAGCTGGGTAATGTTTGTTCACTATATGGGCATGAAATAATCATTAAAATATATACACACATAAATCTAATGTGGATGATATGGTCGGTTTGGTAATGTTTTTAAAATAAATAAAATGGTTTTGTTTTAAAAAATGTAAATTTTTTGACATTATACTACGAGTGTTTTTGAAATTCTTACCTTAAAAATATACAAAAACATTTTAAAAACTTTCAAAATAATACCAAATGGGGCCTAGCTTTTTACTTCTAAACGTCCATTCATCATTTAGAGTAGTTACAATTGTTACAAAAATGTCATTCTTGACAGAAATTTCAATATAAATTATATGTTGTGTGCTTTATTGGGTGTCAAAATGGCCACAAGTATTTAGCCGGGGGGAGCAGTCCAAAGTCACATGAAATTCCATATCTGTCTCCAATATGGCCAAGTCTTTTTGTAACTCGAAGCATTGTTGGCCTCTTATATGGAAAAGGATGCATACAATTGTTAGGTTTGGTGTCCTAAAAACTGTGACATTGTACATTTTGATAATAAATAAATAAGGTGATATTTATAATTATTTTGGTTGATATATGTGTTATGAATACAGTTATAAACATCAAGAAAATTCCATCATTATTTATGTGACTATAAATTTAGCATATAAGTGTTATATGCTTAGGGATAAAATTTATAGATAATAATCTAAATAGTCCGTAATAATTAATTAAAGTTTGAGATCTTTAATTAAATATTACAAGTGCGGTCCAATCTCATTTAGAATGAAATAGTCATTATCCGGACTATTAATGTAGAGACATTAGATTGGAGGTACTTTATGTAATAAGATTATATAAGACTGGACCAGATAAATTTTGAATCTAATAATCATCCGTTACAAATAGAGTATTCAAATTTATCACTATGATAATCATATATTTGACAGTCTTAATCCTGAGTATTTATTAGACTCTTGTTTATGACATTATGTTTTTTGATTTGCTTGGTAAGATTTGTTTTAGCATATATCATAACTTAGCATCTTGAAAACATAATGTAATAAATGGCTGGGAATAATATTATACAAATATGGAATCCATTCCTTCTCTATGGAAGTTAAAAAAATAGTTCTCTTGAGTAATAATTCAAGGTTTGAACAGTAGAGCGCTCGTTCATAATAAGATTATGAATTAACTGTTCATTAGTGAATTATTAGAACTCAAGGATTAAGATATAATAAGAGAAGTAAACGGAAATTGACACTGGCTCTTATTATGAACTATTTATAGAGGACTGACTTATATGTAATGATTATATCAATGGACTACTGGCTAATTTTATTTGAGTAATTTTACTATAACGTCAACAGTTCAGTTTCAGGTTTTTAGTGGAGTAACATTGAAACTAATAAATTTGACACATAAATTAAAGAGTTTGATTAATTGTCAAATTTATTGGAGCTTGGGTTATAGGTCTATAGGTCCCCAATGCCACCTCTAGAACACTATATTGGATTTATGCATAAAATGAATTATACATATTTAGTTTAGAATTATTGAATTCTGAATTAATTATTTCACACTTGAATTATTAATGTGATACAGAAAAAATGTTATCTGTGACATATAATATAATGTGATAAATGTTGCCATATTTGACTAAATATTAGTTAATTAAAATCTATTTTTAAATAAATGTGATTTATTTTTAAGTTTAGATTTAGATATATATATATATATATATATAGTTTTGAACCAAATCTTTTATATATATTAGATTTGATTATATATTAATATATATATATATATATATATATATATATATATAAAAGGAATACGTAAACGTTGTTTATGTTTTTAAATAAATATAAGATTTTAAAATATATTAATATATATATATGTTAAAAAAAAAAACCGGAAACGTAAAAGTTAGTTTCAACGTTTAACCTTTTTACTCTTTTATATATATATATATATGTGTGTGTGTGTGTGAAAAGTTATCGGATCACTAAGTGATTCGGGGAAAAGAAAGAAAAAAAAAAGGGAAAGAAAGAAAAGAAAAATAAAAAGAAAGGGAAAGTTAAAAGATTACGTCATTATAAAATATATTCTTTTTTTATATGTGTGATATGGTGATTATTTTAATATTGAAAAGTCAATTGAAAAATAACTAATTGTTTATATATAAATAAAGAGAGATAACAGTTATCTCTAGAGTTTTTTTTTATTCACATAACTTTTGTAAAATACTCAGAGAGAAAAACTGAGAGTTCTTCTCTGAAAAAAAGGTTTGCTATCTCATGTGTTGAGTACACAGCAGATTCAGAAAAGTGTAAGGAAAATTCATTCTTGCAGTTTGACGCCCACTCATCTTTCCATTGATGTGGAGGCTTGGATTGAAAAATCGTGGTGTCAAAGAGGAAAGCAATGATACCCTGATAGTCTTCAAAATGTTTGTAAAATTCTTAAAGCTTTCTATTATTAATTAAAATTATATATCTATTCCCGATGAACAAAGTTTTTAGAAAATTTTTATTTATCAATGATCCGTCTCTTCCGCTGCGTTTTCTATTTTTATTCCAACAACAATCTGATGCTATTTCAAGGACCTGCAATATTTTATCTTCATATCCTTGCCCAATCAAAGGCTTGTCAACGGCATCATTCAGAAGGCAAGAGTTAGATGAAAGATGGTCGATCCATTCGACCAAAGTATTGTGAAGACCACTAGGAGAAGTGGAGCTAGTGATGGTTTCTTTTCCAGTGATCAACTCGAGCAACAAAATCCCAAAGTCACAGACATCCTTCTTCACAAACCCGGCCATTCACAAACAAACTGGATTCACTCTCATTTGGGTACACAGACATTGCCCCTCCATGATTTGAAATGACAGCCGATCCAAAATTTGATATTTTGGGCTCAGAGCAACGATCGAGTAAGACACTTCTTGAGCTTATGTTTCAATGGACAACTCAAAAAATGCACTTGTGGTGGAGCCAATCCAAGCCTTCGCTATTCCCATGGCAATTTTGATCCTCAGAGGCCATTACAAGATTTTAGCCTCACCTCTTGGAGGATGTAAGTAATCATGGAGATTGCCATTTGACATGTATTTGTAAACCAGAAGCCTTTCATTGTTTTCCATGCAGAAACCAAGTAGAGGAACTAAGTTGTCGTGTCTTATTTTGGATAAAGCCAAGAGCTCAGACATGTATTGGCTTTCGAATTGTGAAGAGTCACTTAACTTTTTGACCGTTAGAAACCAGCCGTTTTGGCCTCGTACATTGTCCCTATCTTTCCCTCTCCTATAACATGGTCCTCCTTCAAATTGTCTGTTGCCTTACAGAGTTCAAGAAAACTCATTCTGTTAACCAGCTTTTTGAGCTGAGAGATCTGCTAATGAGATCAATACCAGTTGGTTAATCCGAAAACATTAAGGTGAAAGTTGAACTCGTCACACATGAAATGCAATCAATCACATATTAGCTGAATCGCATCTGTTTTCAAAACAGATTTAGGGCATGTTTACCAAATTGTAGTGGAATGCAAAGGAGATGGAAGGGTTTTTGCAAGTAAAGGAAAGAGAAAAGAAAGCGGATCATTAAGAAAGTGTTTGCTTACCTGTTCGCAAGTGGAATTGAAAGTAATACTCTAATTTTTGTTCTAATATTTATTAACTTTATTTATAGAAAATTTAATGATTGAAATATTAACTTTATTTAGAGGAATCTTATGATTGCCTTTTCCTTTGCTCATTCCCTACATCAGTGGTCCTCACAAAATTATGAATAGGTAGGCATGGAAAAAAAAAACTGCCTTTCTCATTCCTATTCATCGTACATTAATATTAGCTTTATAAAACAGATCATAGGGGAAAAAAAACACACATTAAATAAAAGCAAAAATTTGGTAAAATGGAAACTAATATTGGAGAGAGGGAGAGTTGCAACTGAAATTAGAGAAAAATACCTCATTTTTGTTCTTGATCAGCTTTTTTTCTCCTCATTATTTGTTGTGGACCATGTAAACTAGCATAACCTTTATTACGTTCTTTAGTTGCAGCCAGGAGAAGGAAAAGGATATGAACACAACCGCAGCCGAAACATAGTAACCAACTTCAAACCCACTTCTGAACGAATCATCCGATTTCTTGTGCAGGCAAGGCTCCAACGGCGCCCGCGCCCCCACAGAGTTGCATATTGTTTACAAAGCTATCATTCTTGACGTATGTGTTTCCAAAATCAGGAACTGGCCCTGACAAGAGATTGTTCGACACGTTAAACTGTTTTAGCCTGCTAAGCGAACCAAGTTCCTTAGGCAAATTACCTGTTGCTGAAAAGTCAGTTCAAATATGCTCCAAAATTAGATGCAAGTTTATACTAGAAGAATTACAGCCAATCACAAGCTTCCACGTCATCAGCAAGTCTTATGTGGCAACTGTTTTACTTAGCATAAAAGGTTGTAATTAGTGCTGAGGTGTATTGTTGCTTTTGGAATGTGAGGTTATATATATATATATATATATGTGTGTGTGTGTAGACTTTGTGTTGCTGAGATATAGTGCGAGAAGAGCAAGAAGTAGAGACAAAAAGGAAAAAAAAGGAAAAAAAAAAAAGGAAAAAGGAAAAAAAGGAAAAAAAGAGAGGGAAAAGTGAAGAGAAAGAAGTAGAGAGAAAAGGAATAAAAGAGGAAAAAGTGAGTTTCTCTTGGGTTTTTCTTGTTGTATTGTCTCTGTACAATTCTCTGGATTTCTAAGGATGGAGGGTTGGGTAAGAAAGGTTGTGAAAGGGTGTAATCTTTGGAAAGAACTAATTAATAAAAGCAGAGCGAATTCCCAAAGGGAGTTCACGAGGACGTAGGCAAAATTGACCGAACCTCGATAAAATTCTCAGTGTTCTTTTCTTTCTCATTACTATGTGTTTGATCGATTGAACATTGTGCAAATGTTCTTGAGAATGTTTGTCAAGTGGCATCAGAGCTAGTTGCCAAGAATCCATTTGTGAAGCTTCAAATATAAAGAAATCCTAGAGGACAACAACGATTCTGTATATGAAGGTCAGTGGGAGCAAGTTTATTTTCTTAGTTTTATATGTTGATGATATTTTGTTTGCTGCTAACAATCTTAGTTTATTACATGAAACTAAGCAATTCCTCTCCAAGAACTTTGAAATGAAAGATATAGGTGATGCAACTTATGTGATAGGAATTGAAATATTCCGTGATAGATCACAAAGATTGTTAGGATTGTCTCAGAAAGGCTATATTAACAAAGTTTTAAAGAAATTTAAGATGGACAAATACTCAGCATGCGTAGTTTCGATTCCGAAGGGGGACAAATTTAGTCATATACAATGTCCAAAGAATGAATTGGAACGAGTGCAAATGAAAAACATTCCTTATGCATCTGTCATTGGTAGCTTGTTGTATGCTCAAACTTGCACCAGACCCGACATTAGTTTTGCTGTTAGGATGTTGGGAAGATATCAAAGTAATGCAGGAATAAATCATTGGAAAGCTGCAAAGAAAGTTCTCAGGTATTTGCAAGGAACAAATGACCATATGCTCGCTTATAGAAGATGTGATCATCTTGAAGTGATCAATTACTCAGATTCAGACTTTATTGGATGTGCTGACAGTAGAAAATCTACATTCGGTTATATGTTCCTTTTGTTTGGAGGAGCAATTTCATGGAAGAGTGTGAAGCAGTCTGTCATTGCTGCATCCACTATAGAGGCTGAGTTCGTGGCATGCTTTGAGGCCACAAGTCATGGTTTATGGTTGCGGAATTTTATTTCAGGATTTGGAGTTGTCGACAGTATAGCCAGGCTGCTGAAAATTTATTGTGATAATACCACAGCAGTCTTCTTTGCCAAGAACGACAAGTATTCTGATGGTGCGAAACGTATAGATATTAAGTACTTAGTCATTAAGCAAGAAGTTTGGAAACGTTAAGTGTCAGTTGAACAAATTAGCACCAATTTTATGATTGCATATCCTTTAACAAAAGGATTGCCACCCAAAACATTTATTGAACATGTTGAACGTATGAGTGTTATTAGACATCATTAATGGTTATGCATTATATTTTATTTCATTTTAATGATATGATACTTTGAGCTCACTTATTATGTTCCCGCTATATCCTGTTTTCTATTTTGTGTACATGATTGTCATAGATTAATGTTTAACAGGATTGTCTCAGTGAAGACATTAAAATGGACTATTATTATACCTCTCAATTATGAATCATGTTAAATAGATGTCTAATGTTGTAGTGCATGGAAGGGACTACACTAAATTGTGATGTACAACTGCCATGACTAATTTTAGATTTTCTGTTTAATTGTGATGTAGAGTATTAGCCAATTTTAAGAAGATTTAGCATAATATTGTTGTGCACATTATAGCATTATTAAACTAACAAATGAATATTATATGGGCCAAGTGGGAAAATGTTAGAATTATGGTCCATATAATTGAAGGCCTATAAAATTTATCAGATTTATTTATTTATTTAGTTTAATAATTATTTAAATGCTAAAATTCTATTGACTATGAGGGGTTGCAACTCTTATTAAAAGATATGTCTATATCTGAAAAGATATGTCTATATCTGAAGAGATATGTGAAAAGACATGTCTATATCTAAAGAGATATGTGCTTTGATGGAAAGACACCTATTAAGGGTCTATAAATAGGAGTCTAGTCCTCTCTCCACCCAATCAATTTTGTATTATTCTCTCCATCAGAAAAAATACATTAAAAAAAATTATGAGTTTAGAAAGAGAAACTGAGTTCTGTTTCTCTGACAATTTCTATTCCAGAGTTCTCTGAAAATTGAAGATATGAATCAATGTACGCTCTAAATTTTTTTCTGTGAAAATTATTAAGTTTTAAGATTTCTAGGAATTACAGTTTTTTAAAGTTTTACAGGACAATGTCTCTAACAACTCTATTACTAGTAATACTTCTCCTGTTATAGGAGTTGAGTGAAGATAGTATATGTTAGAATACAATTGTGATGAAAATTATCATCACCTAGGATCATTCATGTCAAATCATCAAGAATATTAATAAGATGTGAAGTTAATCTGTATCCATAGATGTGACGTGAATCCCGAGTCTATTGAGAATCTTCCAAGTCTGGTATGTAAATCCTCCTTCACAGAATGCTCTGTAATTTCTCTGTAGATGGGGAACAGAAAAAAAAAATACATACTGACTTGGGGACCATAACCACTTTTATATAATTACTAAACCCTAGCAATTATCCTTAATTAACAATTTAGCCCATCATAAAATTAGTAATTATATTTTTGGTCTCTACACATAGGAGGTCCACACTTAATGATGCATTAAAAGCCCAAAACTCAAATTTGATCACTTTTAATTGGGCAACCTTATTGATAGCCTTTAATTCATATTTATTTAATATATTAGCCCATATATTGGATTTTAATACAACAATCTCCCACTTGAGCTATATATAAAGCTTTATAAATATAAATTATACCTTATGAGCTTATGAATTTTCCTATCAAAACCTTATGCATCCCAACAATTTTGTCCATTAACCATATTAATATAGAACCAAAGCGACATTCGTTACATATCTCGTAACTAGACCCATCAATGATCACATATACCAATATAACTAACGACAAGATCAAGCATGGATGTGTAGCATGGAAAGTTCATGCAATGTGATCATAACATGCTTATTTTTAACTGGTCCACCTTAAAACCTTAGCGAGATCAAACCATACCAAAATCAGAGTGTAAATATATCGATTTTTTTTTTAGAAAATATCCTGAAAATATCCATAAACTGAAATAACTGAAAATGTCTATATCATAAAAGCATTTAAAATTACAAACTCCCACTAAAACTGGATATTCTGAAATGATATAATACCCATACGAGTAGTGTGCTCATGAAACATTTTAGGTGGCAATCCTTTAGTAAGCGGATCCACAATCATGGAGTTTATACCAATGTGCTTTATAGACAGCTGTCCACTATGAACTCTTTCTTTCACAACCAGGAACTTGATTTCTATATGCTTTGACTTCGTCGAGCTCCTGTTATTGTTAGAATATAAAACTGTTGACTTATTGTCACAAAATAACTTGAGTGGTATTTGAATACTATCCACTATACGCAACCCTGTGACAAAATTCTGCAGCCATGTTCCATGATTGAACGCCTCATAATATGCTATGAACTCTGCCGCCATGGTAGAAGATGCTATAAGAGACTATTTAGCACTCTTTTAAGAGACAGCACCTCCAGCTAGAAGGTATACATAGCCCGACGTAGATTTCATACTATCTTGGCATCCAGCATAATCGGAGTCAGTATACCCAATGATCTCAAGTTGTTCCAACCTCCGATACGTGAGCATGTAGTCCTTTGTTCTCTGTAAATACCTTAAGACTCGTTTGGCTACCTTCTAGTGATCCTTTATAGGATTGCTTAAGTGCCTGCCCAACATCCCTATAACGTACGCAATATTCGGACACGTACAAACCTGCATACATTAGACTCCCTACTGTTGACGCATAAGGAATCTTTTGCATTTCCTTAACCTCAAAATCATTCTTATGGCACTGATTGAGACTAAACTTGTCTCCCTTAACCACATGAGTATCACCTGGTTTACAATCTTGTATGCCATATCTTTTCATAACTTTTTTGATATAGCCCTTTTGTGATAATCCTAGAATACTCCGAGAGTGATCCCAGTGTATCTGTATACCCAGCACAAAAGAGGCATCACTAAGATCCTTCATCTCGAATTTTTTTGATAGAAATCTCTTGGTTTTGTACAATAAGCCTATATTGTTGCTAGCAAACAAAATGTCATCGATATATAAAACTGGGAAAATATACTTGCTCCCACTGAACTTGTGGTATATACAATCATCGACCAAATTTATCTCAAAACCGAACGAGATGATAACCTGATGAAATTTATAATACCACTGACGAGAAGCTTGCTTAAGCCCATAGATGGATTTTTTTAATTTGCAAACCGTCTTCTTTGCATCTCTCGACACAAAGTTTTTCAATTCCACCATATAGATTGTTTCATCAATGTCACCATTGAGAAACGCAGTCTTAACATCTATCTGATAAAGCTTAAGATCAAATATGCCACTAATGCTATTATAATCCTGAAAGAGTCTTTTGAAGAAACTAGAGAGAAAGTCTCTTTATAGTTGATGCCTTCTTTCTATGTAAAGCCTTAGCGACAAGACGAGCCTTATTTCTCTCCACATTGCTTTTCAAATCCCTCTTGGTCTTAAATATCCATTTGCAACCAATAGGTTTCGCACCTTCAGGCAATGGGATAAGATCCCAAACGTCATTGTCCTTCATAGACTTTATCTTTTCATTCATGGCATCAATCCACTCTTGAGATCTAGAATTTTCCATGGCTTGACGAAAGTTGATTGGATCATCTTCCACCACACCAATGTCATGCTCATGTTCTTGGAGAAATACAATGTAATCATCTAGCATCGCACTTCTCCTTTCTCTAGTGGATCTCCTTAATGGCATAGGTTTTTGAGGCTGCTGAGTTTGTTCTTTTAGAACAATTTCTGGAATGGGAGGTTCTCCGACATTGTCTTGATTTAGGTCTGCTTCTTGAACAATGTCAGGATTAGGAACCTGATCAATGTCAATAACAGCTGTAGGAATATCAACATATTCATTTTCAAAGACAAAGTCCCTAAGCATATCTCCCCTGGCAAACTCAACATCCTCAAAGAACCGGGCATTTTCTGTCTCAAAAATCAACTTAGTTGTGGGATCGTAAAACTTGTACCCCCTGGATCTTTCAGAGTATCCAATGAAATAACAACTAATTGTCTTTGAGTATAGTTTCTTTTCATTAGGCCTATAAGGCCTTGCCTCAGCAAGACACCCCCAAACATGCAGATGCTTTAGACTAGGTTTCTTGCCCGTCCAAAGTTCGTAAGGGGTTTTGGCAGTTGCTTTAGTTGGAACCTTGTTAAGGATATATGCGCAGTCTTAAGTGCTTCTCCCTAGAGTGATTATGGTAAGGTAGAATGAGAAATCATACTCTTCATCATGTCCTTAAGTGTCCTATTTCGTCTTTCAGTAACACCATTCATAGTGGGCAAACTCAGCATAGTGTATTGTGGGACGATACCGCTTTCGTCTAGGAACTTAGCGAACGATCTTAGACGTTGTTCACTTAAACCGTCATATCTACCATAGTATTCACCACCACGGTCAGATTTGATGCTTTTAATCCTTTTGGTGAGTTGATTTTCAACTTCAGCCTTATAATTTTTGAACACATCCAGCGACTGTGACTTTTCATGAATGAGATATATGTAGCCATATTTTAAAAAATCGTCTATGAACATTATAAAATATTGTTGACCATTCTAAGAAGCCATAAGGACTGGCTCAT
Source organism: Artocarpus hirsutus (assembly GCA_946598075.1). NCBI lineage: Eukaryota > Viridiplantae > Streptophyta > Magnoliopsida > Rosales > Moraceae > Artocarpus > Artocarpus hirsutus. The sequence goes on along the minus strand of CAMOHE010033780.1, from coordinate 165,779 downwards.
AAATATCTGTATCGATAAGTTCTAAGATGTCCATAGTCCTGTTGGCGTCAAATCTCTTTTTATTGGTTTGTTTTCCCTTAATACAGTTAACACAAATATCAAAATCTGTAAAATCTAAGGTCGAGAATTTCATCTGACACAAGTCTCTCTATTATCCTTTTGGAGATATAACCTGATCTCTTATGCCATAACGCAGCTGAATTCTCATTGGTTAATTTTCCCTTTATACCTAGTGTACTTAATTGCAGGGATTCATTAAATGAAGTAATTGTATCAAGTAAATAAAGATTATCGTAACCTAATAAAGAACCGAAACCAACTAATTTTGAATCATGAAACAAGCTAAATTTTTCATTTCCAAATGAACAAGAATAACCAAATTTTTCCAAAGCAGAAATAGAAATCAAATTTCATCTAAAAGACGGTACAATAAATGTTTCATCAAGATCCAAATAAAATCCAGTCTTTAACAATAATCTAAATTTTTCTATTGCTTCTACTTCAACTTTCTTACCATCACCTACGTAGATGTATCTTTTACCATCATTTGGCTTTCGACATCTCAGGCATCCCTGCATAGACACAGTAATATGAGTGGTTGCACTAGAATCCATCTACTAAGTGTATTCAGGTACTGAAGTTAAATTAACCTCAAAACAAACCAAATTAAGAAGCATACTTTTTCTGGCACGCCAAGCGTGATAGTTGGTGCAATGCTTTTTCTTATGTCCTGTAGCTCTACAGAAGAAACAACCCGTACCTTTCGGATCAACCGGTCTTTTTTGTTATTTCTTTTGAGGTGCTGTAACTGTAGCTTCTTTATCCTTCTTCCTTTTCTTCCTTTTGTCCTTGGAAGTATTAGCCAAGTAAGCACTCTCTGTCTTTTCTTGCTTCAACCTTTCCTCTTCTTGCACACAATGTGAGATGAGCTTATTGAGAGACCAAGTCTCCTTTTGGCAGTTATAGCTCACCTTGAACTAACTGAATTGTGAAGGAAGAGATATAAGAACCAAATGCACTAGCAAGTCCTCAGAAAGGTTAAGCTTAAGTGCTCTCAATTTTGAAGCAATATGAGACGTCTCCATGATGTACTCCTTAATGTTCCCCTTATCTTTGTTTCTCATTGAGATGAGATTTGCCAAAAGTGTACTTGTTTTAGCGTTTTCATTTTTTGCAAATCTCTTCTCAATGTCCTCAAAGAACTCTTTGGTTGTCTTTATCGTTTCCGATATAGTGCCCCTGAATGCTTCTGGAATGGCCTTCTTCATGATCATCATACACATGCAATTTGACTTCTCCCACCTTTCCATGTCCCTTTTTTCATCAAAGTAACTCTTATCTGTAAGAGGTGCAGGAGAAGGAACCCTTAATGCAAGGTCGAGATCCATGACTCCGAGAACTATTAGGAGGTTTTCTTGTCATGATTTGAAGTTACTACCATTTAGCATAGGAATTGAATTGACGTTGGTAGTAATATTAGAGGCAGAACTAATAACTGAAATAGAGAACAAAACAAACAAACCCAAAACAAGCTTACATAAGAATTTACAATAACAATAATAAATCCAAATAAAGGTAACCCCATCTCAAGATATCGGGCACTATATTAATATTTAGTCTTTGGACATAGATATTAACTTGTAAGTGATATATTGATGTAGTAATCAAACACTGACAATAAGAACATGTCAAACAATAAATCTTCCTTTGGGCCAATTTATTATTCACATATAAAATCAAATAATCATTACGCGTTTATCACCACAAGTGTACATGCAATTCTGTCAAATATTGCCTTCCTTTGGGCTAGTCAATATTCACATAAGTTGCATGGACATAACCGTTTATATTTCAAAACAAATTAATTCCTACAAGATAGGCCACTTTGGTGACATGTTGCTTCAATTAATTCATTTCAAAAAATATATAAAATACCAATATTTAAATTTAAAATTGCACAAAAAATGACCAAAAAAATAATTAAATTTTTTTTTTGTTAAAGTCAACTTAGTCAAAGTCAACATTGACTAGGTTGGGGCTGAACCGGGTCGGGAGGACCCAACCTGGATCCTAAACAAGCCCCCCTTTATTTTCATCTTTGTGTCATAGGCCTAGGCCCATGACATCCTCTTTTTTTTTATATATAAATTTCGGGTCACCTAGGGGATGAACCCTTGGTGACCATCTGGTCACGGGCCCAACCCGTGTATTCTTCATAATTCTGTCACGGGCCCAGCTGGCCCGTGTACCTTTTTTTTTTTTAAATGGTAACCCAGGGGCTTAACCCCTAAGTTAAGACTAGTCATGGGCCCAATTGGGCCCGTGTAAAAGGACTTGTCCGAGTCTGGGCTTCAGCCCAGACCAACCTAAGGAAAACCCTAGGGTCGAAAGACCCTAGGGCAGAAAAACTGGTGGCTTGACGGCCGTCGCCCCTGTGCTGCGGCCGGACGGCCGCAGCTGCTCTACTCCTGTGCGACCTGATGGTCGCCCCCAGACACGGCCGACGTCGGCGGTCGTAGGGCAAGCCGCCGATGAAAGCCCCTTTATACCCTTCTTTTTTTTTTTGTCTCTTCATGCGGCGGCCTTTGTGGCCGCTGCTTTCTCCACTCCGCCGCGGCCACTGACTTTTCGATGTGGCCTCACGGCCACGCTCGGAGCACTACGCCGGTGGTAATAAGGATGCCGCCGGCCACCTCAAACAATCCAGGTCCAACGAACAATACAACCCATATATGAACAATAACCCAGGTCCACACATAACAAAAAAATAACCAAATATCACCAAATACCTTATTTCATATATGTATATATATAAAACAAATTCAACCAAACATATATATTCCATAAAACATTAAACCAAAAATTCTTCAAACAATTGTTTTCAAATTCAACTATTTTAAAGAAATCATAGCTTGTTAAATTTGAGATTTTTTATGATAATCGCATCTACAAAAAAAATTTGATTCCCAATGATTCAACATGAAGAGGCTCTAAATACTATTTGTTAGAACACAATTGTGATGAAAACCATCATCACCCAAGATCATTCATGTCAAATCATCAAGAATATTAATAAGGTACGGAAGCTAATCTGTATCCATAAATGTGATGTGAACCCCGAGACTGTAAGTTGAGGATTTACCAAGTCTGGTAAGTAAATCCTCCTTCATAGAATGCTTTGTAATTTCTCTGTAGATGGGGAACAGAAAAATAATGCACGTATTGACTTGAGAACCACAACCCCTTTATATAATTGTTAAACCCTAGCAATTATCCTTAATTACCAATTTAGCCCATCATAAAATTAGTAATTATATTTTTGGTCTCTACACATAGGAGGCCCACACTTAATGATGCATTAAAAGCCTAAAACCTAAATTTGATCACTTTTAATTGGACAACCTTATTGATAACCTTTAATTCATATTTATTTAATATATTAGCCCATATATTGGATTTTGATCCAACAGTATATAGAATCATTTATCTGAATTCCTAGAAGCAAACAGTGAATAAACTAGCAGAAATACCAACGTGAAAATTTGATGTTTTAAGGGAATGTGAAAGCACCATAGGCAATGCCGCTGCAGCATATGTATCATCATCCCCTGCTATAACAAGAACTTCATCACCTTCTTCTAGAACATAGGAATCCTCAGGATTTAGAATAATTTTACCACCTAATGATGCAACCTTGACTCCGCAGGGGATGGCGTCGGGGAAACTGATCAAGACATCCTCAAAATGCATGCCATCCAATTGAGGCCATCTTTTGATGTAGAACTCACAATTTTCAAACCCAAGGTTGTCTTCCCAAATCTGCCATAGCCAGCCCGAAAGTGAACATAATTTAAGATTGAAAAGTTCAAAAATATGCAACTATTCAACAAAATATTAGAAGCATTTTGAAGCATTGACCTGTGCAAGTCCGGGCTGTCTGGCACATTGAATCATCAAGCGGCCAATTACATCATGAGCCACAACAGTCTCAACAAGGTCCCCACCAAGAAGTTTAACAAGAACCTCATGGTCCAGATCGCTTAGCTCAACCATGATATGTCCTCTCAGCCCTTCTTTTACTCCTGTTAGACTTAAAAACAGTTCTCAGTGCACGAGCATGGCTCTGCAACGTTTTAAAGAGAAATAAGTTTAAAGTCTAAATTACTCATGCACCGAATCCAACATTTGCAACTCCAAAAAGAGAGACTGACGGAGGCAGACCTGATCAGCATTTCCATCTTCAGCAAGCTTGACTATTGCACTGGCCTTTGAGACGGATACCTGCAATGTGAATGCTATTAGGAAGAGGAAGAGGCTTCTAAATGCTAAGAATGGCTGCAGAAGTACGTGGTTAAATCCATTCGCAAAGCAGATATTTTCATAACACGGGTTCAGACCTTTTTTAAGTCAGCCAGAATGAGTGGGCTCCCACTTCTGCAAATGACAGATGTTCCTTTGAAATCAAACTCCATTTTAGCGAGGTCAAGTTACATTTCTTCTTTGTCTCTCTCGGCCATCACCACAACCATTCCTCCACCCAAACTCTCATTTGCAATTGCAAGCTGATTTAGAAGTGATCCCTAAATAGAGAAAGGGTGTTTCTACCACCGACCAGATAATATAAGCCACAGGAAAAAACGAAGCATATAAATGTTTAAGTATCTCATTCTTCCATCACAATGCTACATGATTATGAAATGTGGCCAATTCATATTTCCTAATAAAAGAGAAAAGTAATATACGCCCATTAATCATCTAAACCAGCAACAAAAGCAGTAACTTACTAATTTGTCACTCCACCCAAGAATCAACGTATGGTTTTGCTCGACTACCTCAGGGAATCTTACTTCTCGGAAACTGCATGTCCAAGCATCATTGCAAAGATTCGCATGACCACCAAAGCGAATAGAAACTGAAACTAATCTTTCACTGAAATTTTCAGAGTTAGCGTGATTGCCAGAATCAGCCACATAAGTCCACGATAACCAAAGGCATTCTGCTAAACTATCATCCTTCACCCCGAAAAGTGCCAACCCACCAAGACAAATACGTAACAGAGTTGCAACCAGCAATCCCAATGGCTCAGCAACATCAGTGACAACAATAGAAGACTAAAACGACTACAAAACCGGAGAACGACAGTGAAAATGCAAATGGAAGACGACAACAAACTTAGGAGCACTAATAGAATAGTAAAACGATACAAGAATGACTCCACAAATGGAAACGAAAAATTCGATACAATGAAAGACAACCGACATTAATAAATGGAAGTTGACGAATTTGGAATATGACGGCAAGAAACCAGTCGTATATACCATGTCGAAACTGAACGACGATTAAATATCAAATTAGACGACGTCGTTCTTTTTCTCTGAAGAGTTTATTTATTTTTTCTTCCTCTTGTTTTGCCGTTTGAGAAAAGAAATACAAAAAAGCAGATCTTTGTATCGAGCTCGGCCTCTTTCTAGGGTTTACCAGAGGTAAAAGGCTCTCCGTCTCACAGGTACTCTTCTCTCTCTCTGTCTCTCTCTCTGATGTGCTTCGTTCAGAATGGGTTCTCTTTATTGATTGTTTAAATTCGAAACTAAGCTTTACTTTCCCTAATCGTTTCTTGTTCTTGGCCACCAAATTTTCAATTGAGATAATTTGTAATGGGTTTTACATATTGATTATGGTTCGAGATTGTTCAACTTCGCCAGGTGTGGGTTGTTTATAGTGAAAACAAAATGTTTTTCTTCAGATAACTATTAGCTCCCGTTTGTAATTATGAGTTTTTCATTTTCTTTATTGTCAAAAAAAAAAAAAGTTGGAAGATTAAGTTCAGGTGGTCGTTTCTTTTCTTGCAAAGTTTGGATTTTCGAAGGTTTTTTTTTTTTTCTCTATTATCTGAAAACAGATTCTTTGATACAATACAAGAATTTATCATATTGTCTTTTCTTTGTTTCGTTCTTCTTTTCCCCGTTATATATTTTTGTTAGCCAGTTCCTTATTTCTTGTATCAGTATAATTGTGGCTTCTTAAGGGGAAAAAATATATATGTACCCTATCGTTAGTTATTCATGGACAGATTTTCATCTAACGGGCAATTTGACACTTCAGTTGTAATTGAAGATTTGAGTTTAAGAACTGTAACACGTGAGAGCTTTACACTTATAGCAATTTTTTTGTTTTTTACAGTAACTGCTAAGGGTTTTATACTATTTACCGTTAGAACCGATGAGTTGAAGCTATAGTGCCAAACGGACACTAAGTTAGGTTAAATTTATGTATCCTTTTAGTTATAACATTGATTCTAATGTGCGACAGTCCAAAACTGCCACGGTACCAGTATCCTACGAAATAGTTTTTTTTTGGAGATCATTTAGGACTTTGCTACTACCTATTTGTACCCTCTTGCCGCTAATTGTGGTATTAATTTTCATATTGGAATGACTAAGAAGAAAAAACAAGTGGTCTGCACTTGGTACATATCTATATACCACAACCATTTTCATGCACTCTCGATATAGTTTTCTTCTGCTATATAAACTAATTAAAGTTTCATGGTAGAGCTCTTTTATAGATGTTTTTTGGCAAACTAAGATCCTTGAAAGCTTGAATTTTATTTGTTTGTACAAGGATCAATTGACTTGTATCTTCCAAAATTATGGCCTTGGTGTGAAATGAGATATTTCTTGTCTGAAAGATATCCCTTTGGTTCTATTTATTATACGTCATATAAGCATTGATTTTTTTCTTTTCTAATATTTTCGCGAGGTTGATTAGCTAACTGGCTTAATTTTGTATGGGTTGGAATTCTTTGGGTACTAGACTCTTTGCTCTTCAAATACCTGGAGATCAAAGATGCAAGCTCCACCTACTGAGAGTGAAAATGCTTTGTCTGTAGTTGGTCCAAGGCCAATGGAATGGTCTACTGTTCCCTATAACGCTCCCCATGTACCTGGGCAAAATGGAAAACAAAGGACTTCCAGTTTGGAATCACCAATAATGTTGCTGACAGGTCATCAGAGTGCTATATACACAATGAAGTTTAATCCAGCTGGAACTGTGGTTGCATCTGGGTCTCATGACAAGGAAATTTTCTTATGGTACGTGCATGGAGAATGTAAGAACTTCATGGTCTTAAAAGGGCACAAGAATGCAGTTTTGGATCTTCACTGGACTACTGATGGGTCCCAGATCATATCAGCCAGTCCGGACAAAACTCTCAGGGCATGGGATGTTGAAACGGGGAAACAAATTAAGAAGATGGCAGAACATTCTTCGTTTGTGAATTCATGCTGCCCATCTAGGAGGGGCCCTCCTCTAATAGTCAGCGGATCTGACGATGGAACTGCCAAACTATGGGATATGCGTCAAAGAGGTGCGATCCAAACATTTCCAGACAAATGCCAAATTACGGCAGTGAGCTTCTCGGATGCATCCGATAAGATCTACACAGGTGGTATTGACAATGATGTCAAGGTCTGGGACTTGCGCAAGGGCGAAGTGATGATGACACTTCAAGGGCACCAAGATATGATAACCGGTATGTCCCTGAGTCCCGATGGCTCTTATCTTTTGGCCAATGGAATGGACTGCAAGCTCTGCATTTGGGATATGCGACCATATGCACCGCAGAACCGCTGTGTGAAGATTTTGGAAGGGCACCAACACAACTTTGAAAAGAACTTGTTGAAATGTAGTTGGTCTCATGATGGAAGCAAGGTTACTGCTGGTAGTTCTGACCGGATGGTATACATATGGGATACTACTTCTCGACGCATCTTGTATAAACTCCCTGGCCACGCTGGATCCGTGAATGAGTGCGTCTTCCACCCAAGTGAGCCAATTATTGGATCTTGCAGTAGCGACAAGCAGATTTATTTGGGGGAGATATGAGTTGTGCTGAAATGTAGTTGAAGGTGCCCCTCCTTATCAATGTGCTAGCTGCATTAACAAACTAAGTTTTGAGAGGGCATGTGTCGCAACCCAGTTTCGTAACAATTACAACTGATCCAGTGATTGTACAAACGTTTTGATGAGTTTTTCTGTGATCCTGGGAATATTTTTTCAAATATGTAGAATTTGGAATTCGTAGAAGCTATATTGCAATTGGTCGGTGCCTGTCCTCGTTTGATAGTTTTGGCCGAAAAGGGAGAGTATGTGCTTCAACATCTGGTTTATGCGAGTTGTTTAACGCAACAGATGATCATATTTTACAATGATGGAAATTTGAATCTGTTCTTGTCTCTAGGCTAGCATTTCCAATCTCAACTTTTTGACAAAATTGTTCGTAAGAATGCCCTATTCCCGTTTTATACTGATAGGGACTGAAAATCCAAGAATCATCGAAAGTGGCTTTGTTGTTAGCGAGCTGATTTTATATTACACTTTGCAAGCGTTATGGGGTTGTGATCCCTAATGTCTTGTGAAGAGTAATGAAAAGCATTACAAATGGAAAAGTTTAGGATTTATTGCTATAGTTTTCCCTTTAACCTTATCTCTTATAACAAATTTTTAAAAACATAATATTCATTCCTTTTGATTTTTAAAATATTAAAGAAAAAGTTTTTTCTATTAAGATTTTAATGCCATTTGACACATAATTGACATGTGGTATATAATATAGGTGTATTTTGGTAACTTTATTATACTAAAATTAATTTGAGTTTACAAGTTGATATAATATAAAAATTTTAATTGTTAAGGAAAATAAACTAAAAAACCTTCAAACATCTAGAAAAGTAATCATCTCTTCGTTTACTTTTGTGGGGTTGCATGAGAAGGAGTTAACAAAGTAATTGTCTACTAAATTATCTGACGATCCTCATTCTTTGTGCAACTAGTGTTATTCTTGTTAAACATAATAGTTTTTCGTTATATTATTTATAGATCAGAAGAACGTTTTAAAAATCGATGAGTATATTGTTACAAAAAGACTCAAGATTTTTTTTTTTTTAGAAATAAGTTGAAACTTTAACATGATGTTTGACTAAGGGTGGTTTACCCCATAAACTTGATTATAAACAGTGTTAAATTCTCACATGTTACAGTAAAAAGGGAAAAAAAAAGTTACTACAGTATAAAGTTTTCATATAATACAATAAAAATAATTTCTACCACTAGTTAAACAGTTTAAGTTTTAATTTATTATATTCTAATACATTCATATATTACACCTTTAAATTTTAAATTAACTTTCGAACTAAGTTTAAAGTAGAAAGAGAACATTGGTAATCCAAAAAATTTAAACAAGGTTGGAAACGACAAAATTGTCCAACACATATGTAGAGGGGTTCCATTAGACCATTACATCAACATCATTGCCATCATGCTAATTGTCCGTTTCTCAAGTCCTGACAATTAAAAAAACACATATTGAAGCGCAAGGTACTTATTTCCATCAATGCAATCCCCTTTTCGTTTCATTATTTAAAGGAAACTTCTTTGTTAATTCAATTGATTGTCCGTAACGGCCTTTGACTAATTACAGTGTTATTTCTATTTATCAATTTAAAAATTTACAATGTTATTTTATAAAATTATAATTTTTTCGAGGGTTCGTTTTTACCTTAAAAACACATCTCTTTGTCTCTCTTTCAAAATTTAATCTATGATTTTCGCTTGAAGGTAATTAAGGATAAGATATTTGAGGAGGATTATTTTCCAACACAATATGTGTCTTTTATTTCAGTGGAAGTAGCCAATAAGAACGGTTCATTGAACGTGGACGAATTTTGGACAAAAGACTTTTGCATTACTTTCCTTAAAGAGATATTTGTGGATAGAAAAATTCATATAAACATATATAAAAAAAGTGGCAGCAATGATTATTTTTTTTTTCTTATGCTATGATTAATTAGATACACAATTGTATGAAATCTAAAGAAAAAAAGAAGATCGTTATTTTTCATGCACAATCAACCTAAATTGAAGGTTTGAGTAAGTCTTACGTAATAAAGGACGGTATTTTTCCTGGTCTTATATAAAAAAAAAAAAAGAAAAGAAAAAAAGAAGGAAGATCGTTATTTTCCACGCTCCACTGAAGTCCAACTTTATCCTAGACCTACAGTAAAATCGTGTCCAGACGTCAGAGTCAATTATAGGATCGACAAAAAGTGATGAGTGAAATATCAATTAAAACCGTTCGACGCCTGTTAAGTTATTTTGGGAATTTATCTGGGAACTCGTCGATTGCTGTTTCCTTTTCTTAAGATTAAGATTAAGAAGAGAAGAGAAGAAAAGAGAAGAAAAGAGAAAAATGGGTTCATCTTCTGTGATAAATCCCTTGACATCGTCGTCTCTTAGAGGAACTGGAAGCACCGCCAAATCCAAGCTCTGCACACTCTCTTCTTCCCTTCCCAAGCACTGCTTGTACTACTCTTTTCCCGCGAAGAAGACGACTGTCTCTGCAAAGCTTAAGCTTATCTCCTGTCGCTCCGTCCTCTGCAAAGCCGTTTCCACGGAGCCTCAAACTGAGGTCGAAGGTCTCAACATTGCCGAAGATGTTACTCAGGTCCTGATTCTTTTCTTCTCTTTCTCTATTCATTTTTTAGGAGTTTTTGTAGTATTATCGTGATTCTTCAGCTTATGAAATTGATTCAATTTACTAATAATTATTATTGTTGTTTGTTTGTGTGTAGAAAATTGCCAGTTAGTTTAGTAATGATCTTGCGTTAGTGAAAAATTTTGAGTTTTGCCTGTTGCTAAGTTATCGAAATTGTGAGTATTTGAATAGGTAAGCCCTTTTTTTGGTGTGGAAATTATGAAAGGAATGTGATAGGTTTTCCATTGAATTTACAATATAGTCACTTTCTTTTTTTTGAAGAAAAAAATTCTTCGAAATTTTTAGGGGTGATTGATATCGACTCTTTTCGTTAAAACTTACACAAAAGAGCCAATCTTTTATTATTTCAACTTTGTGCTAAATTATTAATATTTTTCAGTAAAGGAAATTGATCATTCCTGGTTTCTGCTAGTAATTGATCAAAATAATAGATAGAGTTCTGTTTTCATGAATATGATTCAGAGATTGGTTGCTCTTTTGGCCTCACCCAAAAAACAAAGGCATAAATACATTTTTTTGGTACTTCTGTAATCGTTGATATAGTCCGCTCTCGCTTTGATTATGAGTTTACTGGATACAATAAGAAAAGGAGGCAGAAAATTTTATTTGTGCTATTTTGATTCTTACTTTTCATTTGGTAGTTAGGTGGAACGTTTAGATATTACTTTGAAGACTTTTTTTTGTCCCTCAAAATACATGTTTGAGGCACAATGCATAAAACGAACTAAAAATTTGATCGCTTTCCAACTAATTGTCATTTTTTAGGGTGTTTAATTTTCAGGAAAGGACAAGAAAACCCTTTCAGTTTTCAAACCAGTAAATTGTGGATAATCTTGATTTGTACGTGAAAGTGTTCTAATCTATTTTCTATTTTACCCTGAGTAAAATTGAAACTGAAAAGTGAGAAATGTAAAGATCTTGTAAATATCAAGGGTGTAAGTATGAGACCTTCTTGTTTCCACAAAAGACTATTCGTTTTCCCACTGGTTTATGGAACTTCCTTGTTGTTCATTCATCTCTGCTGGTTGCTTTTGGTGATGCAGCTTATTGGGAAAACTCCCATGGTTTACCTGAACAATATTGTAAAGGGATCTGTCGCAAACATTGCTGCCAAGCTTGAGATTATGGAGCCATGTTGCAGCGTTAAGGACAGGTGAGGAAGCATTATATGAATTTCTAATAGTCCAGAAACGTTCAATTTCTGTATAAATTTTCACATATATGATGGTCTAGGCTCAGTACGGAGTTGTTCACAGGATCTTTTATTATCTAGATATAAATACAATTGTAAATGATGTTTCTATATAACATGTTTCTATATTGTTCTTGTATTCTTTCTATGTTGTCTACAGGATAGGATTCAGTATGATAGCTGATGCTGAGGAAAAAGGACTTATAACGCCTGGAAAGGTAACAAGTGGGTTATAGTTGGCTGCTCGTGTAGGGAAATTGAGAAATGTGTGACATGCTCTTGAATTAGACAGATATAAAGCCCCCAAGTTTCTTGCATTTAAACATTGTTACTTGAAAATTTCTTCAGGCTAGTGTTGAACAGTTCCCTTAACCAACAGTGTGATATTTTCTTGCAGCAGCCTTTAGAATAATTAGAATGGCCTAAAAGTGAATCTTGTCTAATGATCCTAGTATTGGTTGACTGGGGAACTGATTCGGGATTTTTTTCCCCCTCTATAAATAGATATGAAAAGAACAGGATGACAGATGGAAAATGACTGAACTATTTATCAGCTTTGGTTCTTGTGAATGCTGCTTTGGCAAGCTTTCCGACTTTTTGTAACATAGCTCCTTCATTTTATTATTTTTTAGAGCATTCTGGTGGAACCCACAAGTGGGAACACTGGCATTGGTCTTGCCTTCATTGCTGCCTCAAAAGGATATAAGCTCATACTAACAATGCCCGCGTCAATGAGCCTGGAAAGAAGAGTTCTTCTTAAAGCATTTGGGGCTGACCTTGTTTTGACTGATGCAGCCAAGGGCATGAAAGGAGCTGTTCAGAAAGCTGAAGAAATATTGAATAGCACAGCCAATGCCTATATGCTTCAACAATTTGACAATCCTGCCAATCCCAAGGTTTGTGCTCCCTTTAGTTGCTTTATGTAGTGCTACAGATAGAACAATTGGCTTGAGTAGCAATATTTTTCATATCCTGTTCTATGATTTAGATTGCTTCTCACAAGATTTCAATCTACAGGAGGAAGAAGAACACCCGAAATTTAAATTTTAGTTTCTGTGTTCTCTTTGTGATTAATAACGAACTGGGAAGAAACTGAACAAAGTATTTTGCTAGAGAGATTTAAGAAAACATAAAGTACGAATGTAAACTTGGTCTTTGGAAAGAGATAGAAACTAGCTTAAAGTTAATAGCATATGTCTGAGTATATTTTTCATACAGCTGTTAGCCTCTTCTATGAAATCTATTCTCCGAGTTCTCTAATACAAACTTATTCCAGAAAATGGTAAGATTATTATCTTCCAACGGGCTTTACAAAGTAAGGTCTTTTTGTGGTTTCAATATTTTGATTTCTGGTTTCCAATGTGTTCGTTTCATCTGTGTTCATTATGCAGATACACTATGAGACAACTGGTCCAGAGATCTGGGAAGATACAAGAGGGAAAGTGGATATATTTATTGGGGGAATTGGAACTGGAGGAACCATTTCTGGGGCTGGTCGGTTCCTCAAAGAGCAAAACCCTAACATAAAGGTAAGCTTGTCTCTTTAACCATTGTAAATCCACGTCGAATTTATTTCCTTGTTAATGGGAATCCCAACATGCTGTACATCAAGAAGTTGATAGACAGCCTTGTTGTCTCTCATGTCTAGGACAAAGTCTGTTTTTAATAATAGAAGCACACACTGGTTTTCTGGCTGTATGGCAACGTGTTTAAGAAAAAAATCATATATATATGTTCAAATTTTTTCCTTTCTGTTGTTGTGCCGCCATTTGACCCGATATGTTTCAGGTTATTGGTATAGAACCTACAGAGAGTAACATACTATCAGGTGGAAAGCCTGGTAAGCTGTAACGTTAACCTTCTAGCAGTTCCAGTTTGAATACAAGTTTTTATAATTGTTTGATGTGTTATTCATTTGCTTGTCTTGATTTTTGGTTAATATGCAGGTCCTCACAAGATTCAAGGGATTGGAGCTGGATTTATACCTAGAAATTTAGACCAAGATATCCTTGACGAAGTCGTAGAGGTCTAGTTTTTAATTTTTAATTTTTTTTTCAAATATACGTAATTTTCTTTTGTTGATTATATCTGTTTTTTTCTTTTCTATAATTTTCAACCAAACTTTTGAATCTCCTGTATTACTGTGATTATCCAACTACTATGTTGGCTTCTGTAGCATGCATCTTAATCTTTTCTGGTTAATCATGTCTATTACTCTATATATGACGTATCGGTTCTTACAGATCCTGAATTTGGCAATTGGCAGATATCCAGTGACGAAGCTGTTGAAACCGCAAAGCAATTAGCACTACAGGAAGGCTTGTTGGTTTGTCCCTTTCCTATTATATTATTTCTTCCAACTTTTTATTGAGATAAAGGCAAAATCCAAAATCGAAAACATGCCCCTTGTTCTAAGTGTGAAAACTGAAATTATCAAGCATTGTTTTAAGTTATGACTAGATTGAGGGAACTGCATTGAATACAATCTCCAAGTTTTATGCTTCATTTGCTCAGAAATAACTTCTTAATCAGGAGAAGGAAAAAAAAATGGACCATTGAGAAAGACAGGTATATAGAAAATGTCCATCCTAGCTTGGAATGCTCCTAGAAGTACCTCCCTGCTTAGAGTATTGGAAGGCCATTAGCTTTTTTTTTTCTTCCTTGAAAACTATTCTTTTCTTTATTAATTTTAGCAATTCTAGGGAAACTGATGCGAAAACATTCTCCAAGTATTATGCTTTAATTACTCAGCAATATTACTTAATCTGGGAAAAATATGGGACACCGAGAAAGACAAGTACATGGGAAATACCCATCCCCAGCTTGGAGTACTGAAAGGCCTTTAACACAGCTTAGAGTATTGGAAGGCCTTTAAATATTCTCTTTTACTTGAATTCTAATCTTTTTTCTATTAATTTTAGCGGCTTGATTCTGCCTCTTGTTTATAAACAGTCTGTGCATCTCTGGTGATGTGTGTGGTTAAAGTTGGATATATTCTAATGGTTACTGTTCAATCAATATTAGGTTGGAATATCTTCTGGTGCAGCAGCTGCCGCTGCAATCAAGGTTGGAAAGAGACCAGAGAATGCTGGGAAGCTTATCACGGTATGTCATTTCCATCCATCCTATCTAAAAAAGAAGTTGAGGAATTTAAACTTTTGAAGCTCATGATTTGAAAAACCAAAAAAAGAGAAATTTATGTTTTGAGGGTAGACAACGTTTAACGGATAGGAAATAAATATACCCATCTTCCATCTCTAGGCTTGAAAAATGAAATGAACTGCTCAAAGTATAAGTAAAACTTGTCATGGCCTCCACGTGAACCAATTTCTTTTATAGCAACATGTGCACTAATCAAAAGCTGACCCGTTAGGTGAGACTGGCTAAGGTAAAAGAGGCCTGCTTTTTTAACTTTTCTCAGCTTTTGCTTATTTTTTTTGGGTCGTCATAGCACCATTGGAACACATCTTGCCAACGTAGCTTCACCCACTATTGTTTTCCGCCAAACTCAGGAAATAGAAGGTTTTTTTTTTTTTTTTTTTTTTTGTTTCTTAAGATAAACCCGGGAGAATTAGCGTTACAACATATATACGTTGAGAGGGATGGAAAAAGAGGAAAGAAATTGTTTTTTACAAGTTTATTTTACTAGTATGAGTGAATGAGGTAATTAGGGGTAACATGGTTATTTCATACCTCATGTGGTTGGCGTAACATTTTCTATTCTTTTCTTTCAAAAGTTTCAAGGATTAAAAGACGGTGATACCCAATGCCCCATGAATTTTCCATCTCTTACCCTCCTAATTTTCTATCTACCAAACCATATTGTCTTTTCCACTATACTAATTACCAAACTTGTGTAAAAGAATTAATCAAGTAAAACTTAAACTCTTGTACAATCAATAAATGTTTTAGATTTTGCATGTTTTATTATTTTTTTTTTTTGACTGATTTTCGGCCGTCAGCTCATGGTGAGTTCATACAGCCATTTTGAGCGCTTTTTTTTTTTCATGCTTGTTGACTGGTCAACAATGTGTTAGGTGCAGAGCATGCATTAACTAAAGAATTAATTTCCAAATTTCCCTCCATCTCCATGTCAATTAATCTGAGAATTTCAATGCTTTGCAGGTGGTCTTTCCAAGCTTTGGTGAACGATATCTCTCTACTGTTCTCTTTCAGTCGATTCGAGAAGAATGCGAGAAGATGCAACCAGGCTCATGAGGGGAAAAAAAATGCCCTTCAACGAGTCTGTAACATGAAAACATTCATGAACTTTTTGTTATTATTTTCTTTCATGTACATTTTCGTAGGTTCTGTTTTTTCCTCGAGGATCTTGGACTATCATTGCTGCAGGATTTTCTCGAGAAAATCGGAGTTGTGATGGGACTTTCGAGCATTTTATCTTTCCTTGATTTGGGAATGAGTTGTCAAGAGAATTTGTTTTCTCCTTTTGACTGGGATGAATAAAACAAAAATCGAAGCCAACTTTGTTCCATTTTCAAAGCCAGGGGGGCCTTCCTGTTTGCAATGTATTGACATTGACCATTTCAATAATAAAAAATACCCAGCTATCTAAATCCCTTTCTTTCATTGGCTAATTGTTTTGTTATAAAAAATACCCAGCTGCCCAATTTCTTTCATTGTTTTGTTATCATTTCGGTTTTAAACATTCACCTTTGCATTTTTCTCTTTGGTAGAATAGCTAGAGCAAACAAGCCCATGTGAAAAATGTAGCTTTTTCCTCCCAACCAACAGTCATTCATGCGGATAGAATGTCAAACTCTGCAGGTTCCATCCAAGGGAAAAGGGTGTGTGTGTGTCTGCACGGTTCCCCCATTAGAAAATTGACATGAACGCCTATTCACCTTACATAATTTTCTTTGGAGGGTGTTCACCGAACCTAAAAGCTGCAATAACTACCTTTCAATAAAAGCATCACATCTCATAAATTGGTAGACATGTTGCGGTAAGAGTTAATATCGCTAAAATTTTTCTTATATTTATATGCTACCAAGCATATCAAGCTTTGTTCCAAGAAATGGCAGATTTTTGTCCAAATAT
This sequence comes from Artocarpus hirsutus, assembly GCA_946598075.1. Lineage (NCBI taxonomy): Eukaryota > Viridiplantae > Streptophyta > Magnoliopsida > Rosales > Moraceae > Artocarpus > Artocarpus hirsutus. The sequence continues at coordinate 148,977 of CAMOHE010033780.1, read as the reverse complement.
AACATAACATGTCTAGAAAATAACCAATATCAATTTATAGAGTGTTTGGAAATGTAGTTAAAATTATAAGTTGAAAACAAAATACTGTAGTGTGTAAGATTTTTACAGTAATTGAAACTAATAAGTTAGAACTAAGTTGTCAAACACACTCTTTAGATTATTTCTCCCCAGCCAGGAAAAAAAAAAACAAAACAAAAAAGAAAGTAGGATGAAGAACAAGGAAGTGGGCTTTTTTTAGATTCCTTGAATAGACGTGAAAAATTCACAGTTCATACCAATTCTTGCTTTTTTCACATACAACGTTAAAGAAATTTTATTTCTGACGGCTAGGGGCGGTCAGCATGTACCTAATCACGTGGCTATAATATTCTCTCCCCCGATAGACCTTTGATGAAGTGGCAACAAGCAAGACTGAGGTCCCCCTCTTATCAAAAAAAGAAAAAAAAGAAAAAAGAAAAAAGATTGAGGTCTCCCATCTATAAACTCAGCTATTATTGAATACATTGATGTAGTGCCTTATGTTCTGAAATGTGAGTGGTCCTTTAATACTTATTAGTTTAAGTAGTTTGGTAATAAGTTTATGTTGCTGTTAATATAAGATATAGTCCTGTAGCTTTTTAAGCGTGACAACCACTTCACTGTATGGATTCCAAGCGCGCAAAACATTAGAGTCTATGCAAACCATATGGCTTTAGCTTTATATCCCAAGACAACTTTTCCTAGTTAGTGCCATTTGCTCAGACTTTTAATCTTTAAAAGGTATGGCCTTTTCTTTTAAACACAGCGAGGTCAAATACGATACCAAGAATCAGTTAAACATATACAGTGTTGTTTTGAATGATTTAATACGTTTAAAAACAGCATAAAACGTATGAAAAATAAAATAATACTATGGATGCCATCTGTCCACCCCATAGCAGACCAAATTAGACGGCTAAACACGGGCGCATCACATACATATACATACACACCGTTTGAAGACCAAAAATCATCTTGTGTGGTGCAGATGTAAATAAATAAATTTAATAATTGAAGAGGCGTTTAGTAATCAAATCAAAACTACTTGAAAATAACAAATAGCCACATATTTAGATTTTTTTTTTTTTTTTAAATGGAGTTGGGTTTGGCCTGCAGGCCTACTTCACGTTCCCACAGTCTAAGTAGATCTGCTCTAGTCTTTAAGCTTTTTTTTATTTCAAAAGAAAGAAATGATGATAATAATTCCCCCCTCCTCATCTATTGTATATTAGTTAATTGGAGACACAACGACTCCTTTAAGTTTATTATTATATCATCCGTCTTCGCCTTAGTTTATCTTGTCCTTCTTCTTCTTTTTCCTGTTTTGAGAAATCGTATAAAATTCTTCTTTCTGGTATAAGTAATTATTTGAAAGCCCTCGTTTATTAAAAAAATAAATAAAACTTTCAAAGCCTTTGATTGGTTATTAGTTGTATAAACACAACAACACTTGTCCTATGTATATATATATAGATGTTGATAGTCAATTCCTTTCCTTTTATAAATTGCGATATTTTCTTCTCTTAAACCAAACGATAATGGATCAATATTCCAAAGAATCCTATGATCACATCTCTCGTCCTTCTTCAGATCCATTAATCCAATCCCCCACCAGGTAATAATACTTTTTCTTTGATACATACATACATATATATATATATATATAATTTTCTTTTAATACTTGTTCGTATACATGAAGATGGTGGTCCAAGGACACGGTGGCCATAGTGACCGGAGCGAACAAAGGCATCGGTTTGGCGCTCGTAAAGCAGATGGCGGAGATGGGACTAACCCTAATACTCACTGCAAGAGACTTGGAGAGAGGATTAAAGGCTGTTGAGTCACTGAGAAGCCAAGGACTTTTCGTTCACTACTTTTGCTTGGATGTTTCCGATCCTGCTTCTATTCAAAACTTTGTTTCCTGGTTTTCAAATAACTTCCCGGCATTGGACATTCTTGTAAGTCTCTATCTCTCTACTACTCTCTATGCATCTGTAAAGAACCAAAATGTGTACTTTTTTTAACTTCAGTACCATTTCTATGGGCTTCAGTTTTTGTTGGTTTTGATGAAACTGTCCACTAATATTATTTGACGATATATAATATAGAGTATATTTGTGTGCATGTCAAGTGGATGAAATATTTTATGGTAACCTCCAGATAATTAATTTACTCATATATATGTATGCACTTGAGTCATTTTTTTTTTTGGACAGAGCTATCGCTTTTATAATTCAGACCAATACAGTGTCTTATCTTATCTTAAATATGTAGAAAAAAGAAAGTGGTTTAGCTCTTTCAACCAAGACGACGACGATTTAAAGGTTTTTTTTCAAAAAAAAACAAAAAAAACCTCATTATTGTCCTACTAAATATGTTTCTTCACATGCGTCCCTATTTAACTATCTATAATTTCTCTCACTTAGTCTAATACAATTTTTTTCAAACTTATCTCATAAATATACCTTTCTAATTTTGTCACTAATATTTCTTCTTTAAATCTACTCTTTTTAAATACTTTTTTATAATACCCTTAACGCTTGAGAAAATAATAAATTAAGGAAAATAAATAAACTTTAAAGAATTATATATATATATATATATATATATTGGAAAAAATCAATGAACTAAATATGCACATGCACGTGCATAACACGAGCTTTCCAACTAGTATACTCTAGAATGCTCTAATTTTTCCACAACTCATAATTTTGTTGATTAATTAACCCATCACCTTAAATGGACAATTGACATATACATACGCATAATGTTGGAAAATTAACCCGCCACGCACGATGATGTTTTGAAAATTATGATCGTAAGAAGTCATTTGGAAGCTATCCCAGTTTGACATAAACAGATTTCCCAATCATTGACTTAATAATCGCTGCTCAATAATTATGAACACATGGAACTAATTTAGTACGTTTTCCCCGTTAATATGAGCTGGAAGTGTACTATAGGAATATTCGAAAGCATGCTTAGTTATACAAGTTTTCATAACATACATACATACATAAATATTTAATTATTTTTTAGAGAATAGAGATCATTACATTAAAAAAAAAGTTGCAATTTTAAATAATATTGTTTGGACGTTATTCTTGAGCAATTATTAATGAAAAATTGATGTGATGATGTATGATATATATATATATATATATATATATATATATATTCTACTGCAGATAAACAATGCAGGTGTATCATACAATGAGATTGGAGAGAATTCAGTGGAGCATGCAGAGACCGTCATGAAAACCAATTTCTGTGGAGCCAAGTTACTGACTCAAGCTCTCTTGCCCTTCTTTCGTCGCTCTTCTTCCTCTATTTCTCGATTACTTAACATCACCTCCAGACTTGGCTCTCTAGATGTAAGTAATTAATTCGATTAATATTAAAAAAAAAAGAGTAAATTAATCATTCGTTTAATATTAAAAAAAGACTAATTAAGTTCATCTCATGAAGTATATATTACAAATATTAAACCATTGTACACTCATAATTTCTATCCTTTTTTATCATATTTTTAATATGACATGTAAAATAGAAAAAAAGTGATTAATAATAGTATTTTGAACATGTAAATGTTACCAATCTTATAATTGACTTGACCGTAGAACCGGAAATATTGGTTATTTGATTGTAGAAGCTGAAAAACCCTAGCATAAAAGCAATTTTGGGTAGCAAGAATCTGTGCGAGGAGCAAATCGAGGGTGTGGTTAAGTCATTCTTAGAGGATGTAAAGAAGGGGACATGGAAGAGCCGAGGGTGGCCAGAAGTGTGGACAGACTATGCAGTGTCGAAGTTGGCGTTAAACGCGTATACTAGGGTTTTGGCAAAGCGCTATGAGGGATTGGGATTGAGCGTCAATTGCTACTGCCCCGGCTTTACTCAAACATCAATGACAATGGGCAAGGGCACGCACACTGCAGATGATGCGGCCGAGATTGGGGCCAGGGTGGCCTTGCTTCCCCCTCACCTGCTGCCCACTGGCAAATTCTTTGCATGGGCCAACAATAACACTACTACTTTTCTTGACTCTAGATTGTAGTATTATAAATGTGTATCAAAATTAATGATGCTCTCTACGTTAATTATTACTTAATCTTCTCAATAATTTGTTAATACATTGATTGACCGACCGTTTTACTTTGATGCATGTGATCATCAATGTCACAACCCGTCTTTTTCGGGCTATGATAAATCTCTTTCTTACTTACATACAAAACTTAGGAAATTTTTTTTTAAATACTTATTTTACATATACTGGTTTTAGCAAATTTTGAGATACAGATATATACATGTATTTACATAAACAACCTTTCTTTTACAATACTGTTCGCTAAACATTACGTTTCAAAATAACATAAAATAGGTTACAGCGGAAACAAAACTATTGCGATATCCATACCCATTCTGCACATTACTCATCCCTCCGCCAGCTCAACTATAAAATTAGTCTAACCTTCTTGTTGGAATACTTACAGCATGAAATACTTAATGAGCTTACTTCCAGAAAGTCCCAATACAGCCCACATGCATGTTCAATAGAATGCATGATCCGGTTATGCTTTCTTATGAACATTCTTTATTCTTTTCATGTCTTATCCTTAACTAGGGCCTAAGTGTTTGTACCATTGTACACATAGGTTTACGTGACACCGAGACCATATTATATCCTTAAACTCCTCTTGAGTCAGGAGTCGGTACGATATTTTTCTTAATTTTGGTTATATATTTACCAGTCCAATTATTATGATTATTATATCATGCATGAAGTTATAATCACATGTTATATAGCAAAACATGAATACTCTTGTATGGTATAGTACACACAGGTACCTACTTTATGTACTCATAGGTACACATTAATATACACACAGGTATACAACAAAATATACACGTAGGTATTTATTTTGTATACTCACAAGTACACACCAATATACGTATAGGTACTCATATTATAGCATACACATAGGTATTCACCTTGATATACAAATAGGTATACTTATATATATATATATATATCATATTCGATACCTATAATTCCATACTATAGGTGGGATGGGTACTTACTTGGTTTGGGTGCTATACACTTTGACCTCAGTTCTTTGTTTTATAGTCTTCTAGGATGTTGTTTGGCCAATTACAAAGCTATTAGCCAAATTTTACTATTTCTCCTATGTCTTAAAATAAAACGGTCGTTAGTTAATAAATCGAGTTGTATAACTATACACAACTTTGATAATCCTGGTTTTTTACTCCTATCTTATTCTACCCTATCGTTTCTAGTGAAGAGCGAAAATCTTTCTAATCATCCCCTTTTTTTGCCATTTGGGGCGTTTTAGTACAATTCGGCTTACTCGGAAAAAAATGACAATTTTGCCCTTGGTGGGCTTCCTAACTTCCCGAGCTCAATTTTGCTATTTTAATGAAAATAGTTGCATATACTTTTTAAAATAGTACCCTAATGGGTCGGATCTCCTTACTTTACATTGATGCCTCATTTTAATGAAACTTTGCAAATTTGTCTTTTATCTAAAAATTTTGACAATTTTAACCCCGGAACTGAAATTAATCTCTTTAGACCAAAATTTTCTCTTTTTCACAATGATTATTTTTGCTCAAAGTACTATATCTTAAATCCTTTTAAAAATGACATTTTTGTCCTTTTAAATTTTTTTTTTCTGATTTTAATAAATTTTGCAAAATTAATATCTCACAAACGGTTGAGATTTTCGATGAACTATTCCTGAAATTTAACAGTTTTGTTGAGATATACAACTTTTGTGTTTTAACTTTTTCAAAATTCTCACTGCGCATGGGTGTTTTTGGGCATTTTTCAATTCTGTCGAAAAAAAACTTTTTCTTGCAATTTAGTGCTTGGGTCATTTTTTAAAAAATCTATTTTAAAACTGCCTTCCAGCCATTGTATAGGTAGATTCAACCTTTACCTATACCATTTTCATGCCCAATCACCATTTTTGCAAAACTAACATTAAAATTAAAAAAATATTCTATTTTGCAAAAACAAACATTTTCAACATTCAACCCTAATTTTCACAACATCAGCATACCATAAATTATATTTCTATGGAATTTAACTAAAAATTTTCTTAAGAACCCACATGCTTTTTGAAATAACAAAAATCAAAACAAAAATCACTAAACTTTAAATTTAAAGAATCAAAACTTACCCAAATAACACTTTGTGCTTCTAGCCTTTCAAGGCTCCTTTGAAGCTTTTCAAGGCTCCTTTGAAGCTTTTCCTAGACATTATTTTCATGCAAAAATACTTTGAATTAACTTTCTTTCCTTCACCCAAGAAAAAACCTAAGAAACCTTGAAAAAAGTTTAAGTTTTTACCTTAAAACTTGATGAAATTCCTTAAGCTTTGCTTCTTGAACTTTCTTGAGGCTAATTTTGCAAAGATGTGAAGTTGAAAATTTTTTTGGGAGAGTTCATCAATGGTGGCCATCAGTGAGAGGAAGAAGAAATGGGAAAATTTTTGGCTAAACCTCAAATTTAATTCATGCTTATCCTTTAGGATGACTCACCAAGTAATCCATGGGTTTAATAATGCGGCTTAATGTGATTGGGCCACCTTTCATGGCATGGTGGCCCAATGAAATCCAATTAGGTGTCCACTTGGTGGTTCCTAAATTTTATACAGTATAATTTTTCACCATACATTATTTTTTTTATATTACCGTGGTAAAAATTAGTGCAAAACATATCCTTAAACTGTCTAAAACATTTTACTTGCCTTTGTCTTATTTTTGGAGGCCAAACGTAACATTTTTCATATCTATGTTTTGACTTAGCAGTATACCTATACTGCTTCGGCCCTTTTTTTACACTTGGTTAGGGTTTTAGTAGACTCTATATCTTATTTATACACTAATTATCCATCCGTTTATATCATAATTTTACAATTAATTGTGATATAAGATTCATTTTGTGAATATTATTTACAAATCTCTGAGTATTTAAACTCATAAAATTTGTATTAACAATATCTAAAATTACATCACGTTTGCAGTAAAATTTTCAATTAATACTGCTTATCTATACGTTGTCATAATTTTTACAAAAATTACAATTTTAAGGGTAAATTCATTAATTAAAACCAATTTAAATATTAGATTTTATTAATGAATTTTCCTAGTTATTACAATCAAGCTCCATTTATATATTGATTAGCATTAAGTTATCTTTAATAATCAGTCAACTTTTGATTAAGTTTTTTTTTTTTTCAAATTTGTACTTGAAATTAACTTTTGATTATATATTTTCTTTCTCCTGCATAAATAAATCGGTGATGTACACATTTTACGGGGAACTGTTCAAGTAATAAATGAATATTATATAAGTAATGCTGTATAAAATAATTGATTCGGGAATAATAATATAGTTTATGTTGTTTTATTTTATTTTGACAGGATATTGTTTTATAAGTTTGATGAGAAAAACATCACGGCTCTCATTCATTTTTTTTTTTTTTACAATAAGTCTACTGCTCATTAAATGACTGCCATGGCTTATTAATCACTATTGCATAAATCCCCTAATAAAAATATTGCACAATATGCACCGACAGCATTTATAAGATCACCCTGAAACTTGACTAATATTTAAAAAAAAAAAAAAAGCTTCTCCAAAAAGAAGGATATTAAAAATAAGGAAAATGATATATCCTTGCCACCAAGAAGTTATTTAGTTTGATCACAGAATTTAAGTTAATCTTAATTATCTTCAATATTATATATATTACATACACACACACACACACACACACTATATATATATATATATATATGAGGTTGGAGACCAAAAATCATCTTGTGTTATGCAGATGTAGATGTATTAATTTAAATGGTTGAAGACGCGTTTAAGAATCAAATCAAAATTAGTACTTAAAATAACAAATAGTCACGTGTTAGCAATCTTTTTTAAAAAAAAAAATGGAGATGGGTTTCGCCTGCAGGCCTACCTACCTTCATGTTCCCACAGTCCAAGCCTTCTCTAGTCTTTAAGCTTTTTTATTTCTTGAAAAACATCACTTTTTCATCTTCACACTCGCGTTAGTTTATCTTTATCTTCTTCTTTTTATAGTTCTTTTTTTCTTTTTCTGGATAAATTTCTTCTTTCTTCTGGTATAAGTAATTCTTTCAAAGCCTTTATTCAAACCCTTTGATTGTGAATTAGTTGTGTAAACACAACAACACTTGCTCCTCTATATATAAATGTGTGTGCATATATATATATATACGACCTTGACAGCCAATACTGTCCTTTCCATCCATAAATTGCAAAATTTTCTTTTTTAATCCAAAGAATAATGGATCAATATTCCAAAGTTTCATATGATCACATCTCTTTTCCCTCTTCAGATTCATCAATCCAATCCCCCACCAGGTAATACTACTGCACCCCAGCTTTTTTCTTGCTGATCACAATATATTTTTGATACATAAATATAATTTTTTCCTTTTTTTGGGGTTTTAATACTTTTTGGTATACACGAAGATAGTGGTCCAAGGACAGGGTGTGGCCGTAGTGACCGGCGCGAACAAGGGCATCAGTTGCGCGCTCGCGCAAGTAAAGCGGCTGGCGGAGATGGGACTAACCCTAATACTCACTGCAAGAGACATGAAGAGAGGATCAAAGGCTGTAGAGTAACTGAGAAGCCAAGGACTTTTTGTTCACTTCTTTTGGTTGGGTGTTTCTGACCCTGCTTCTATTCAAAACTTCGTTTCCTGCTTCTCAAAGACATTGTTGTAAGTTTCTGTATTATGGATTCTCCTTTGTCTATTGCTTTATTTATGTTTTTTGAAAATCTATATATATATATATATATATATATTTAACGTTTATCCTTCAGTTTTTGCTGGTTTCAATGAAACTGTCAACAAATATTATTAGGCTATATATGTGTCAAGTGGTTGGAATCAGTCGCACCCGCAATTTTATGGTACCACCTAGACAATTAATTTAAACATATGTACAAGCACTTGTGCCTTTTCTTCTCTCTTTTAAGACAGTGCTACTGTGCTACAGCTTTTGTGTCCTTATAAAAAACTTTTAGTAACAACAATTTTTAGTAAAATTTTTAATCATATATGTTATATATATATACTTGTAAGCTATGAATATGATATGCATGTTATCAATATGTATATATACATATATATATATATATATATATCTATATATATATATATATATATGTTAGAGGAAACTTTTTATAGATGAAAACCATCACAAAACCTAAAAACTCATGTTAATTTATTAAAAAATTTAGTGAAAGTGTACTTGAATCCATATGAACGAATATAATCCTTTAATCTTTTGGTTCTTGATCTTCTGAGTCAATACGTATGGTTTCTCTGAGAAGAAGTCTTCTCTCTTTTCTAATGATGGGATGTCAATAAAGAAAATTATACATATGACTCAAGACCATAACCATTTATAACTGCCTTAAATTTGTCTTATTTTTATTTTGATCCATCATAATAATAAAAATTAGACTTTTAAGTCACACAAAAATGAGCCTATACTTTATGAGATGTTTTAAAGCCTAAAATTTTATACTTTATTAGATCATTTTAATTAAGTTCAATCTTATAATAGCCTATAATATACAATTATTATATATATATATATATATGCCCACACAAATTAAATCCAACAATATACACACACGAATACATGAAAAAAATTGTAGAAATTATTTTACTCATCGATAAAGCTTATGCGATTCCACGATTCAAAACCAATATCGTCCAATTTTTCTACTGCTCATAATTTTATCGAGTGCTTGTGATTATCACATGACAATTGACATATGCATACACATGATATTAGAAAATTGAACAGACATGCACGATGATGTTTTAAAAATGAAGAAAAAATAATTATGATCACAAGAAGTCATGTGAAAGCTATCCCAGTTTGACATTAACAGATTTCCCATTTATTGACTTAATTAGCGCTACTTATTGTCACACTCTTAAATCGGGGCGGTGACGTGGCGAATTAATTAAGTTAATTAAACCAAAGTTTAATCCACCAATCAAATTAATTAAAATTTATTTATGAAGACATGATAAACTTTTTTTTTAAAAAAAAAAAACCTATTTCAAACAATTATCAAAATATTAAAGCAGATAAAACAGATTAAAATAATAAAACAACTAAATACGAGTTGGGCCTTACCGGACCCACATTAGTACCCACATAGTATCGACAATAATTAGATTACAACCATAGTCCAATACAAAAAAAGAAATTAAAGTGTTACATGCCTTGAATCAATAAAGCAGATAACCTACACAAAATCCTCTATTGCTTACGAGTCTAATTGGCGAACTCCTAGTCGGTTTGATTTCCACCTAGAAAGGGGGAAAATGTTTAAAAACAAATAAAATGTGAGCAAAAAACTCAGTAGGACTAAGTTAAAAATCATTTAATTTGAATATAAAATTTATCATTTCAGGAAAATATTTAGTAAATGTAATAAGTAAATCACTTCAATTAAATCATTCACACCAAAACAGTCTAGAAAGGGTTTATTATCTTTTCTTAGACAAACCATAGAAATCACCACCGTAGTGGCCCAACTCGGTTTCGGGACCTATCCCTAAGGTCGTTCTTTACACAACCCGATCTCTAAATATGGCATCATGCCTTAATGTGTAAATCATTATTCAAATCTCATTTGACCAAATGAGCTCTTTTACATTCATTATGCGGTTCATTATAAATATCACATCATTTAACAGTTTATGAAAACAACTGATAAAAATCCTTCTCAGTCATTTATTGAAAACATTTTGAAAGAATTCACTTTTAGGCCAAAATCATTTAAAAACATAGCTACCAAGGAAGGGGTCAGAAGTCCTACCTCGATATTCGACGCTATGACTCAACACCGCAGTTTCGATCCGCTATACGTTAGCTTCATGGAACCACGAACAACCTTAAATATAAACTAGGTTCGTTAATATCTATCTTAGAGTATCCAACTCTACATTGCTATCTTATGGTGTCTTAGTGTGCCATTTTTATTCACAAAATCATGTCATTAGGTTAAAATCTCTGTTTAGGTTTTAAATAGTGGAAGCCAGTGAAAAACAACAAATTTTTGTAAAACCCAGTCAGCTTGCCAGATTCCCAGGTTTGACCTGCTGAACTGTTGAGTTCGACTTGCCGACCATCTAGGTCCAGCCTGCTGAACTCGCTATAACTCTAGCCTGTCGATGATATGAATTCGGCCTGCCGAACTTGAAGTTCGGTATGTCAAATTGTTGCGATCTAGAAAGTTCCAGGTCTCAGGTTTTTATCAAATCTGAACCCAAAACTCAATCGAACCTGTTTTTCTCAATTCCCAGAGCATATACAACATAAAAACATGACAAAGTAGCATGATGTAACACATTTAATCACTTTCTAGCAAATTTTCATGGAAATTTTCAAATAAACCGAAAACTAGAGAAAAACAGAAAAAACCTGATTTAGCTCGGTTTTTGTTCAATCTAGCTTGGATTCATGATAATCTAAGTTCCACAAACTTAGATTAAGGGATTCCTAAACTTAAAGAAGTTCGGATTACAACTTACAAAAAAGATTGAAAAATTTGAAAATAACTTTGAGATTTTGAAAAAAAAAAAAAAAAGAACAAACTAATCTCAAATCTTGCTTCCTAGCTCCAATCCAACTGAGATTCGAAGACTTGAGCTCAATTTGAATAAAAAAACGAGAGAGGGAATAGAGAGGGAGAGAGACAGTGTGAGGAAGAGAGAGAGAGGGTCTGAAAAAGAGTGAGAGAAAGAGGGAGAGAGAAGAGAAATAAATAGAGAAAGAGGATGGCTGGTTTTGAAGAAAACCATGGGCTGCACCTGGTTTTCTTGGGCAAACTTCAAGTTGTTTAAATTTTTTAGCAAAAAGGATTTATTGAAATTTGACAAATTGTTTTGTTTAAAAATTTAAAATAGCAATTAACAACAATTAAAATAAATAGAAAGGAAATAATTTAAGAAATATCACAAATAATTTAAATTAAGTTCAAATCACATTTAGGCACACTAATACACCATTTTACACGAATTAATCTTAATTAAATATCTGGGTGTTCCACTTATATATTTATAAACATATAAATAACAAATTTAGTACGTTTTCCGCGTTAATATGAGCTGGAAGTACTACAATTGGAAGATTTACAAGCATGCTTAGTTATATAACTTTCAGAATACATACATATTTAATTATCTTCTAGAGAATAGAGATTAAAAACTTGCCATCTCGTTTTGACGTTATTCTCGAGAAATTATTAATCATGTCAATTTAATTTAATCATCGAGTAATTATTAATATTTTACCTTAGATAAACAATGCTGGTGTATCATACAACGAGATTGGAGAGAATTCAGTGGAGCATGCAGAGACGCCAAGTTACTCGCCCAAGCTATCTTGCCCTTCTTTCGTCGCTTTTCTTTCTCTTTTTCCCAATTACTTAACATCACCTCAAGACTTGGCTCTCTAGATGTAAGTAATTAATTCATTCAATAATATACATGCACATGCATGTATGTATGTATGCAAAAGATTATTTAAGTCTAAACTACTGTACATTCATAATTTCTATCCCATCTGATCCTATTTTTAATATGCCATATAAAACAGAAAAAGTAATTAACAGTATATTATCTTATTGATTTTGAATATATATATATATGTAAATGTTGGCAATGTGTTGTGACTAATAATTAATCTGACTGTAAGGATCGGAAAAAATGGTTATTTAATTGTAGAAGGTAAAAAAAAACCCTAGCATAAAAGGAAAGCAATTTTGGCTTAGCAAGAATCTGTGCGAGGAGCAGATCGAGGGCGTGGTCAACTCATTCTTAGAGGTGTCAAAGCTGGCGTTGAATGCTTATACCAATACTAGGGGTTTTGGCAAAGCGGTGCGAGGGATTGGCATTGAGCTTCAAAATGGGTTTGTCCATCACTCGAGGCAAGGGGACACACACTGCGAATCACATGCCCGAGATTCAATATCATGTTATACCAATCCAAAAATCTTTAAAATTCAATGTCATGCTCTAAATATATTTTATGTTTTTACATCAACATTGTTTGCCATTGTAGTCTATAGACAGATTGCAATCTAGAATATTATTACCAAATTACTGCTAATTATCTTTCAGACCGTCTTTTTAGTTATTACTTGTTAGATGCGGTGTGTTTCAATTATTTTTGAAAACAAAAAAATTACATGTTATACTACACTTTTAAAACTTAGTTTATTCATGCCACATTTTAGAAAAAATTATGCCCCACAAACATTTATGATACATGTCAAGTTATACTATAAATAAACATATGTCATATTTAAAAAGTAAATCATAAAAGTGTCGTTTTTGAAAAGTCTTTTTTAAAAAAAATTATTGATTTGCAAAATAAATAACCTCAACAAAGAGGATTTTTATAAATGTTATTTTTTAATATTTACTTTTAATAAATATCACACATATTTATTTTAGTATTACTTAATATTTAATATAAATAATAGAGTAAAATAATTTTTTTTTACGTATGATATAAATAAACACAGTTATTAAAAAGTGTGGCAAATAATATAACATGTAGTCTGCCCTAAAGGGGCTGAGTTTCAGACTTGGCCCAACAAGAAAAGCCCAACGAAACTAGGTGACCTGTATTGGTACTCATCGCGCACGTTAGCACGCCCAAAATTCTCCGGAGCCCACAAAGACGGTTGCTCGCAGAGTCGAGGGTTTTACTTTTAGGCTTCATTAGACTCTTCGATTTTTACTTCTTAATTCCAGAATTTCGGTCAGGTTCGATTCTATTTTTCCCTTGTTCCTTTTTCCTTCTTTTTAAAAGAGATTTTAATTCTTTTATGAAATTTATTTAGTCGGTCTTTTTCTGCTGTGCTTGTTTGGTTGCCAAGAAACTGTCGGAAATAGGAGAGGAGAAAATTGAACTCTTGATCCTTTAATTCCATGTGCTTATGAATTTCATTCATTGTTATCACCTTTCTGGGTTTTGTGTCATTGTTCAGGTCATGACAATCGCTTTAACCGTAAAGGCAAGCCATTTGATGAAAACACCGGATCCTATAGATAAATTATTCTTAAAGAAAATCCAAACGAAAATTCTTTACCAATCTTAATTGTTGCTAAAATTTTTTCAAAATAAAATTGATTTTATTCCATTATATAGTATTTGCAAAACTCCAACCAAATTAGTGCATTGAATTCTTTATTAATTATTATTTCCATTCACATTACCATTCCCCCCCTCCAACAAAACACATCCGGATCCACTGAATTCTATGAATTTTGATAATCCAAGCTATCAAAATATCAACTTTCTTTTTTGCTGTTTTCAATTTGTGTTAAAATATGTATTTTTAGTCTACCAATTTTGTGGATTTTGCGATCTGTTTTATGGTTGGTATGATTTTTCTTTAACTATTGTGATCAGGTAGTTTAATTCACTTTTACTTGTATACCATGTAGTATATTTTTATAATGGTTCTTCTTTTTGACAAGTTATCTATATGGGTTTCTTTTTCAAGACGTGGTTATCTGTACTGCTTTTTTTTTCTCATGAACTTGACCGATCATAATACTAGAAAAAGTGAGAAAAGGAAGAGTGAAGTAGAAAGAAGGATAAGAATCAAGGTCTTCATTCAAAATACAAACATCAAAATAATAGAACATAATAATGAGACATGACCATGTAACAAAACCGAAATATTCCTAACAGATAACATGATAATAACAAAGATAATTAACCCTAATTGATTATCAATGTCTTATTCTTCATCAGCTTTTTTTTCCCCTCTTTTTTATTAATTTGTGTTGCAGATCAGAAGCCTAATCAGAAGCTGATTTTAAGTTTTGGTTTAAGAGAGATGGCAGGTGGATTTAGGAGCCTTGCACCCAAGACTAAGAATCTGGTGGTTGCTGGGGGATTGACAGCGTTCGTGTTTGGAGTCTATTTCTACACCATGCGAGCTGTTGGAGGTACGGATGAGCTCCAAATTGCCATAGATAAGTTTGAGGAGCAGAAGGGCAAGAACGACGCTGGATCAAGCATGTCATCGAAAGTTTGATCACTTGTTCCGTTTTGTGTTGGACTGATGTAAATGTTTTTCTCAAAGATATATCTCACATCTCATGTTGTCCCTCTCCGTCCTAATGATTCTTGCTTCTTTGTTATCACCATAAAAATTTAAAAGAGAGGACGCAACTCCATTTTTACTATTTTGTTTGCTTTTTCCGGTTAAGGGAATAAGGTGGTAAAAGTGATGTTTTTTTATTGATACTTTGATGCATACATGTGTTGTTTAAGAAATGGATTTCAGTTTAATTATGTGGCAATTTCTCTTGTGAGAATAGAAAAAGATATACACTCGTAGGTATCTGTTTTTAACTGTTAGATCTGCAAAAAAAATGGTTACTATATCTAACAGTTTTCAAATGTGTACAACTGGTATGGAGATTCCACCGAAAATGTCTTTCTAATTATGTTGTTTGAGAAATGGATTCTTTAATGGTGTTTTCGTTTGAATGCTTGTGGGCCTATCGATATCAGCAGGCTTGGTGAAGGCTTTAGCATCTTCTAGTTGATTGCAATATGGGTGGTGCTTTCTATTCTTTGGCATTGAGATTTGAGAATTTAAACCCAGATTGGTATTCTGAGAATTTTGGCAGCAGTTGTAGCGAGTTTCCTTGATTCATGAATTATTCTCAGCAGCTACCCACGAAAGAATGTCCCTTGGGAAGTTGATTTTAAAATTTTGGTCGACAGACTTGAGTAAAAGTACGTTTACTTCAAAATTTTATTCAAGATGCAATCTATCCATCCCAGTAATTAAAAGACCATAAAATGCTAATTGTAGAGTTCCTAAATTGAAAGAAACACAAATTATAAATGCTTGTTTAAGCAAATGGTTATAACAAGCATGTCTAACAAGGACAATGGGAAATTCTCATAGACTACAGACCTCAAAAAAAGGTCACATAACCGACCTTAATGTTTCAACCGATTATCATAATCTATGGTAAACTCAATGGCGGGAAGAACCAAAATATAAAAATAAAAATAAAGAAAAACCAATCTTAAATAGCATTTATTTCAGCTTTTTAACTCAATTGTTGACGGCAAAGGAAGCCTTCAATTTTTCAGCAAGATGTGGTAGCGTCTTGATACTTTCCTGGATCGAGTGCTCGACGCACGACTCCAAATCGTTCAGCATGTTGTTTTTGTTTTGTTGTAGCTTGGCTGCCTCAAACTTGTCTTGGCAGACCATGAGAGCCCTATTCAACCTCTCCTGTGTCCAGATTAAGAATTTAAAAAATAGACATCAGTCTTGTCCCGTGACTAATTTTCCAAAAACATGGTATAGATAGTCAATGAATAAAGACATCAAACAACATGCAATAATCTGCAATGGTTGGAACTATTTAAACAGGTTTTGTTGTTACAAGAACATTTTGGGAAAATAAAGAAGTGAATCTGAAGTGGAATTTCTGCCATATTATGCTACTCGTAACAGTTTATAGATAATCTAGTTCATCCATAAAGGCCAAAAAGTCAGGCATATTTACTTGCCAAGGTTACAGGAGTTGGCGAAGATCCAGGCTCACCAAACAAGGTTGTAAGCGGGGGGAGAGTAGAGAATTTTTTCTCTACCTTTCTCTTACATACACGCAACGCAATGGTTGTTCGAAGTCAAGGTAGTATTAAATACCATCTGTTATTGTAAATCTTCAATTTACCCCTTTTCCTTCACAGTCGATCTTATTTCCTAATTAGATTAAATGAATAAATGACTACAGATGAAGGTAAATTGGTGAAAGGTTGAAAGTGAAAGGAACGTGAAATATATCCAATGGCAATATGGCATACCTATACCAGTTTAGAAAGTCTGTTTTTGAAAGGAAGAACAAGTACTTGTATTCATATATTTGTACTATCAAGTCTGTTTTTGAAAGGATGTCACTGTGACATACTCCTTATATTCACATACATTTTCGTCCTCTCTGAATCTACTTACTTCTTCACTTACTATTTGCAAAGTCAAAAAAACCCAAAAGAGCGGTATCCTACAGCCAACTGCATGAGGAGTCAAATCATCTAAAAACATTTTAGTTTACCATTCAGATTACGATTACCAGAAAGTTACGGAGCTCTATCAAAACAAAGAAAACTATTAAAAAGAAAAGGAGGGTTACAAAAGGATCTTGGTATTGTACCTGAAACTTGGCCATCTCATTCTCAACTCTCTGTTGAGCACTAACTACAGGAACACTGCAATACTCAACGCAATTGGTTATCTCTTCTTGCTTTCTTCTCCTATCAAAGCACTCGTAGGCACATTTGAAGTATGCTTGCTGCATACAATCCCCCATTCCAAACAATGTCAAAAGAAAAATTACACGAACAAAATAAAAGGCTTAAACAAATTATAGATTGGGCAAATTAGTAGCTTATGCAGTAAACGAGATAAACGAGGTAAGAAGAAGATATAACAGTTTAGAATTTTAATACACAAAACTTAAATTAATAAAAAAAAGAGAGGAAATTCAGGTAAACAAGTGGTAATCAGTTAAGTATTCTTGGAATGAGCTACCTTTGTGTGTTGTTAAACGAGAAAAAGATTGAAATTTGCATTTCGAAAATGAATTCACGTAAAGATCCCGCATTTATTTAGGCCACAATAATTGAAAACAGCAAACCAAGAAAAAAAAAAAAATCTGCAAAATTTTGCCCAGAAGAACGTAATAGATTAAGTTTCGATTCTCCCATGCAGAAAATAAATTAAAGTGCCAGCCTTTTAAAACAGAATTTTATTAAATGGGGAAAGGATAAAAATTCACGAATTTCAGGAAATCCTAAATGGTCTTGTCTTGTGTTTTTAAACGAGGAAAGGATCAAAATTTGTGTTTTGGAAGTGGAATCGCACAAAAGCTTGTACATTTGTTCACGAATTCACGCATAAATTAGCGTTCAACCTTATGTCCCCGGTTTATTTTTTTAATCCAACCAACACTTTCATGCAACGAAAAGAATACACATAACAAGATGAACCCTTGTACAGCAAGGTTATGCTCTTTATAATCTAGTTTTCGATTGTTCATGCACAAAATCGAGTAAAGTAATAATTTTGAAAAATTAAAAAAAAAAGAAGGAAATTGAGCTCATCCAAATGGTGTTTTGTTAACGATGGCATCTTCATTTTAGTTCTTAAACGATCAAAGGATTGAAATTTGCATTTCAAAAATGAATTCACACAAAAAGATCCTACCTTTGTTCAGCCAAGTAATCTCAATCCAGAAACATATTCTCAAAAACCAACACTATAACAACATCAAATCAACCAACAGAGAAAGAAGACACCAACAAATCCCAAAAAGAGAGAGAAATGGGAAAAACCTGAAGAGTGAAATTGACATGGTCCTGAATAGGAGAGAGATGTTGCTGAGCAGCCAAATTCACTTCTTGTAGCTTTTGCCTTATCCTTTCTGATACTATCTGCTCTTCTGCTGCTGCTATGTGATTCATCTTCTTCTCCTCCTCAATAGTTTGGGGCTTTTGCTCTCTGAGACTAGGGTTTAAGGGTTTTGGGGGCCCTTTTATTTATATATTTATTTATTAATTCTCTCACAAACACACGTGTTGAATGCATTTTCATGCGCTAAAAGATCACGTGAAGAGCACGCACATATTGCTGCTCAAAAGTCTCCCATTTTGACCCGTCAAACTCTGCATACACAGACACAGAGACCACCAATAGATACAGAGAGAGAAAGGGAAGAGAGAGGATAGGCAACAATGGAGGACCCACGGAGAGAGGATTGGGCTAAGTCGACTGTATGCCAGGAAATCCCCAATCTCCTCTCCTCTTTCGTCGACACATTCGTCGACTTCTCCGTCAGTGGCGGACTCTTCCTCTTACCCGACGATCAGAAAAACCCCAACCCTAACCCTAGTCCTAATCATCTGCGGACCCTTTACCCCGCCGCCGAACGCCTTGTCGCGATCGGCGATCTCCACGGTGACCTCGAGAAGACCAGGCAGTCTCTGAGGCTCGCCGGCTTAGTTGACGAGTCTGACAAATGGATCGGAGGTTCCACCACCGTCGTTCAGATCGGTGACATCCTCGACCGCGGCGGCGAGGAGCTCAAGATCCTCTATTTCATCGAGAAACTTAAGCGAGAGGCTGCCAGATGCGGCGGCGAGATCATCTCCATGAACGGCAACCACGAGATCATGAACATAGAGGGGGATTTCCGCTACGTGACGACGGAGGGCTTGGAGGAGTTTAAGATTTGGGCGGATTGGTACTCCATGGGCAACAAAATGAAATCTCTCTGCTCAGGTTTGGAGAAAAACCGTAAAGACATCTACGAGGGAATTCCTCACTCTTTCAGTGGCGTCAAAGCAGAGTTCTCCGACGGATTCCGAGCGCGAATCGCCGCCTTACGGCCTTCCGGTCCGATATCGGCGAGATTTCTGTCCAAGAACGTGACCGTACTGGTAATCGGCGACTCGGTCTTCGTCCACGGGGGGCTTCTGCCGAGCCACGTCTCGTACGGACTGGATCGGATCAACGAGGAGGTTAGGGATTGGATAGTAAACGGATCATCGCAGGGGAGAAGATATTCGCCGGCGTACTGTCGAGGGAGGAACGCGGTGGTGTGGCTGAGGAGTTTCTCCGACGAGTCGCCGGCGAAGTGCGACTGTGAGGCACTGGAGCACGTGCTGGCGACGATTCCTGGTGCGAAGAGGATGATAATGGGGCATACGATTCAGCAGGTGGGGATCAATGCAGTGTGCGAGGATCGGGCGATAAGGATCGACGTGGGAATGTCGAAAGGGTGCATTGATGGGTTGCCGGAGGTGTTGGAGATAAAGAGGAGTGAGGACGTCAGGATATTGACTTCGAATCCGGTGTACTTCAAGTCGTCGTCTTCTTCTTCTTCTGCGGCGGCGAAGGGTGGTGGTCGGAGTGAAGGGCTGGGGTTGTTGCAACCGGAGAATGGACCCAAACGAGTACAAGTCAAGGCTTGATTTTTTTTCTATTTTTTGAGTCAAGGCTAGAGTCTTGAGTCATTACTTCACTTCAGTTTCAACTTTTTTTTTTTTTTTTCAAGGGAGATATCAGAGAAGGGGAGGCATTTCATACAGGGGAAAAAAAAGTGCTCCTTATTTTGTAAACAAATGGAAAATGTAGCATGAAAGATTAGTAATTTACATGATAAATTAATAATTCAAGATGGTATAGTATATAAAAACTAAAATAAGTACAACCACACCTAATTACGCTCTTTATTTTTATAAAAATATAATATCATATTTTTTTTATGAATATTATTTTTCAAATTTATTTTTGTTGACATGCTTTGTCTCATATATGTCTTACTTATAAGGAATTTAAAAAATAAGATGTTTGAATCAATTTTAGTTAACTAAAATTATTATATCAAGTGAGATGTTTATATTGTAGTAATTTTTTATTTTTTACTGTAACTGTTAAAAATTTTATATTATTTATTAATTAAAATTAATTAATTTTAATGGAGAGCCAAACATCTTATATGATACATTGTATTGAGTGACTTTTGCAACTGTTTTTTTCTCCTAATATTTCATAATCAATAATCTATATGATTTGTTGACTCTTTTTTTAAATAACAAATATGTCTAATTAGTCCATGTACACTCGCTTTTGTTTTTTTTGGGTTTTTCTCTTTTGTATCACTCATTTAATCAAGACGCATGTTTTGATTGAAATATGCATGTAAATTCATTTGTTTTGTTGTTTATTTTAAATCATATGTTTTTAAATGAGCATGGTTAAAATCCTTTCCCTAATCTACTCTTATTATAAAAAAATTCTAAATTGTGCCATTACCTAAATATTTTTTTGTCATTATTATTTTTAACTATGACCCTCATAAATGTTTTTCATAATTACTCCTCTCAAATAATTTCTTCTCATATACGTCCATTTCTTAACATTTTTGTCAGACAATCTTCTTAAATACTTTTTTTAATATGTGCCCTTCACATAAATATTACTTTATTAGATTTAATTTTTATTTAAAATAAATTATACTGTTACATCTTAAATTATTTGTTTTTTGGCATACGGCATATCTAACTTTTAATCTTGACATAATGTATCTAAATTTTCAAATCATTGGTAATTTAAAATAACTGAGTTGAGAAAAATAACTGAGATGACATCGCAGAGAAACCGGCAATAGCTAAAAGCGAACAGAAAATGACACACTCGTGGAAAATCACAGTAAACTTGGAAAAATACGTATTTCTGATAACAATATCTCATAATAATAACATAAAAACGACCATGATAGCATGAGCCAAAAAACGACAATAACATAAAACGAGATCAAAACAAAAAACAACAACATAAGAAACCAATAATATATATATATATATATATATATTTTTTTTTTTTTTTTTTTTTGATGAACGACAACAACCTGATCGAAAAAGCTTGGCAAGACGTAACCATTAATATGACAGTAATATAAAAACCATCCTGACAATTGAAACCGGAAACGACAATAAATTGGAAAACGGCGAAACCTTGAACAACGATTGTAGATTGCTGACAACGGACAAAACATCCCGACAACTAGGTTAATGAACGACAGCGAAGTGAAATTACTCATTGGCAGTAATACAGGCGTAAGAATTATTAGGTAACGGTTAAACGAGCTGGTAAGAGCTTGGGATAACGGAAACATAGTGAAAAAAAAAAAAAAAAAAAAAAAACCTTCCCTCACAAAAAGAAAGGAAAATGTCACAATCATGAAAAAAATTTCAATATCCATTCTGAGGTGCTTTTCATGTTCCATATAATCATAACTTTGATAACCATAAATATGGAATCTTCAATTTTCTTTATTTAACCATACCACCGTCATCTCAAACAATGTGTCATGATATTGGCATTATTTGAATCAAAATAGAATATCAACTGTGTTTGAGTTTCATAAGAATTCCGGTTGATGTTAAGATAGCTAATACATGTACATTATTGTGCAATTTCTTATTCTATTCTAAAATATTACAACTATGTTTTAAAGAAAATGTTCATAGAGGTTTCTATAATTTGCTCCACTATTATAGTAGTGATCGATAATGATATTTCATCCATTGATAATAATATTTCATCCTTAGTAATCCTAATCTTTGCAAGGTTGCACAGTTCAGATCACTTGGTGTAGGGCTAAGCCACACTGTAGCCAATGGTGCTTGTTCTCTTCACTTTTTGAATACATGGTTTGTTACGAAAAAAGTACCATAGAAACAAAGAACAAAAACATACAGAAATTTACGTGAGAACTCAAGACAGGAACAAACCATGAGCAGAGGAGAAGAAAAATCACTAAAATCAAAAAGAGTACAAGATGGTGGCAAATAGGGAGATTAAATTCAATAATGCCAAATCCTAACGTAATACATCATATATATAGGCAAAAATAAAATCCTATGGACCCAAAACATAAACTAAAGAGTCAAAAAATACGGAGGACTTATGGCTAAGGGATCAGGCCTATCAGCCTGATCTCTCAACTATCACCACAGATCTCATGAAAATCTCATATTTGCTCTTTCACCATAATTGAAGCATCGCAAGCTTTTCGAGTTGGCCAAATTAAATTCGGATTATCATATTCTAACATGGTCCGACCTCACTCTTTCGTCATTTATAGACTTGGACATTACTTGGTGCCTCGAGCGACATTTGACCACATTGAGTACAAACTACCTCCCTCCATGAAAACTAATAGTACCACTAGTACTACTTTTGATCATTAGGAATCTAAATTACTTGCTGATAAAAGATTGGCTAAGACTTTATGTAAGCTCAGCAAGGAAGGCAAATAAATAGAAGACACATGGCCAAGCTTATGCTAATTGAATTGTAGACGATAAAATGTGTTGTACTCATAACAAATTTTATCCAAATTAGTTAGATAGATTAAAGGTTTTTGTTATATGTTAAAACAGTTTCAGTTGCTAAAGTGTATAAATGGAGAATAAGTCAGGTCATTGTATTGTATTGCAAAAGAGAAGAAAGCTCTTGAGGGAAGAAAAACTCGAGAGGAAGTTATGCCATGAATAAGAACTTGCAGAGGAATTTCATCATTTTCTTCTTGTTTTTTGTTCTTTCAATTTCTCTATGCTAAAGGTATGAATAGCTTAAGCACAAATTAGGAAGCATTCTTAATAATTTGGCATCAGAGCTGGGTTCTTTCAAGAAATGGGGATTGCCAGGTTTGATATCGAGAAATTCACTGGGAATAACGACTTCGGATTGTGGCGAATGAATATGAGAGCAATTCTAGTTCAACAAGGACTTGAAGACGCATTGTTTGGTGAGAAAAATCTTTCTAGTACTCTCTTAGAAAGAGAAAAAAAAAAAGAAGACATTCTTGATAAAATACACAGTGCCCTGATTCTGTGCTTGGGCGATAAGGTGCTCATAGAAGTTTCGAAAGAGAAATCAGCAGCGGCTGTGTGGCTGAAACTCAAAAATTTGTATATGACAAAGTCTCTTGCCAATAGATTGTACCTGAAACAGAAGCTATATACTTTCAAGATGCTACTTGGAAAGTCTCTCGAGGATCACATGGATGATTTCAACATGGTAATTCTTGATCTTGAAAATATAGATATTAAGGTTGAAGATGAAGATTAAGCCTTACTGTTATTAAGATCTTTGCCCAATGAATTTGAAAATTTATCCGATACTCTCATTTATGAAAGAGATTCACTTTCATTGGAGGAAGTTCAATCAACTCTATTTCAAAAAAATTGAAAAAGAAAACAGAGGGTAGAGATGAAAAACTGCAGAAAGGTTAAATGTCAGGGGTTGATCTGAGAAAAGAGAATTTAAAGGCAAGAATATTTCAAGATCAAGATCAAAGATTAAAAGGAAGTGTTTTGTGTGTCACAAAGAAGGCCATTTCAAACGGGATTGTCTAGAAAGAAAGAAACATGGAATCAAGAAGCAGAATGATAATGGACACGTAAATGTAGCCTCATATGATTATGAAAGTATTGAAGTCCTTTGTGTCTCAGAATTTAAAAATCAAACAGAATGGGCGCTTGATTTTAGATGCTTATTTCACATGTGCCCAAATAAAGAGTGGTTCTTATCACACAATGTCAATAGTGGACAGGTACTTCTAGGAAACAACAAGGCTTGCTAAGTGATAGGAATTGGTTCTGTGAAGCTAAAATTGGCAAATGGTGTGGAAAGAATCTTGCAAGGGGTGAGGCATATTCCAGAGTTAAAGAGAAATTTAATCTCTCTTGGAATGCTTGATGCCCAAGGTTACTGCTATAAAGCTAGAGGTGGAGTCCTGAAGGTGTCGAAAAGAGCTCTAGTAGTTATGAAAGGCACTCTTAAGAATGGACTATATTTACTTCAAGGAAAGGCAATTGTGGGTATGGTTGTAGTAGCCTCTGATGGAAAAGGCTCAAAGACTCAATTATGGCACATGAGAATGGCACATATAAGTGAAGCAGGGCTCAAAGAACTAGCTAAACAGGGTCTCTTGGAGAAGGACAAACTCATAGGATTGGATTTCTACAAGCATTGTATCTTTGGTAAAGCAAGAAGACTAAAGTTTGCCACAGCAATTCATCATACCAAAGGAATCATGGATTATGTATACTTAGAACTTTGGGGAGCTTCAGCAGTGCCATCTCATGGTGGGGCCAGGTATTTTCTTTCAATCATAGATAATTTCTCAAGAAAAGTCTGGGTTTATATCTTAAAGTACAAAAATGAGGCCTTTGAGAGGTTCAAAGATTGGAAGATTCTTATGGAAACACAAACTGGTAAGAGACTTAAGAAGATCAGGATTGATAACGGTCTTGAATATTAACGGCAAGATTTTGATAATTCTGGCAAGGAAGCTGGCATTGCAAGACATTACATAGTAAGGAAAACACCTCATCAGAATAAACTTGCTAAAATAATAAACAGGACAATAAGGGAGAGAGTGAGATGTATGCTGTCAAATGCAAGTCTCACCAAGAATTTCTGGGCAGAGGCAGTAGTTACTGCTGCTTATGTTATAAACAGAAGTCCCTCCTCAGCAATTAGCTTGAAGATACCATAAGAGAAATGGTCTAGACATTCACCTAATCTTGAAAATTTGAGGGTTTTTGGATGTATAGCTTATGCCCTTATAAACCAAGGAAAGCTTGATCCCAGAGCACTAACGTGTATGTTTTTGGATTATCTAGAAGGTGTAAAAGGATATAGGTTGTGGTGTGTTGAAAAAGGACAACCTAGAATTATCAATAGCAAGGATGTGGTGTTTCAGGAAACTGATATGTTTTACACAAAGTCAACAACAGTTGAAGGCTTATTTGAACTCCAAACAGGAGCGAATGTTCATCCTGAGATGGAGCCTGATAATGACAAAGTAGTTCATGAGTTACAAGATGGTACAAAAGAAACAGAAGAGGAAACAGTTGATCTGATGAGACATCTTAAGATTATCAGCTTACAAGAGATAGGCAAAGAAGATCCATTAAGCCTCTTCAAAGGTTTGGTTATACAGAGATGATTTCTTTTGCTCTCATAGCTGCTGAAGAGCTAGAAGAAGGTGAGCCAAAAACTTTTTCTAAAGCTATTAACAACAAAGAAGCAGATCATTGGATAGAAGCAATGAAGGAAGAGCTTAAGTCTCTACATAAAAATGAAACCTGGTTGTTAGTTAACAGGCCAAAAGGATAGAAACTAATCACTTGTAAATGGATATTCAAGCTGAAATCTGGCATTCCTGGTGTTGAGCAAGCATGGTATAACGCAAGGCTTGTGGCAAGGGGCTTTACACAACAGGAAGGGATTGATTATGATGGCTCCAGTGGTAAAACACAGTTCTATCAGGATGTTACTTTCTATAATAGCTCATGAGGATATGGAGTTGGAACAGCTGGATATTAAAACAGCTTTTCTCCATGGGGAATTAGAAGAAAAAATTAATATGTCACAGCCTGTGGGATTTGTAGAACATGGAAAAGAAGGAATGGTCTACTTGTTGAATAAATCGTTGTATGGACTAAAACAGTCCCCACGGCAGTAGTATAGAAGATTTGATTGTTTTATGTTGAAGAATGGTTTTGAAAGATGTGATTATGACAATTGTGTTTACAGAAGGGAAGTCACCGCAGGTATAGTCATCTACTTGCTACTTTATGTAGATGACATGTAAGGATGTTATTGATATTAAATCCATAAAAGAGTTGCTTAAAAGTGATTTTGAGATGAAGGATATGGGGTCAACAAGTAAGATACTTGGTATGCAGATTAAAAGAAATCGAGTATAAGGAATACTCTTTATTTCTCAAACTGATTATATTGAGAAAGTGTTAAGTAGATTTCAGATGAGCAATTGCAAGCTAGTGTCTACTCCTCTAGGTCAGCATTTCAAACTTTGACTTCAAGATCACCTGCCTCTGAAGAATAGATAGCTTACATGGAAAGAGTTCCATACACCAATGCTATTGGTAGTCTGATGTATGTAATGATTTGCACACGTCTAGACTTGGCATATGCTGTAATTATGGTTAGCAAATATATGGGGAAGCCAGGAAAGAAGCACTAGGAAGCTGTGAAATGGATATTCGGGCATCTTAGAGGGAGTTGGTTTGTTGTACAAGAGATATGAAAGGTGCAAAGATCAAGTGATTGGTTATGTTAATTCAGATAATGTTGGCTGTTTGGATACCAAGAGATCTTTAACTGGCTATGTGTTTAAGCTTTGTGGTAACACTGTGAATCAGATAGTAAATCTCCAACATGTAGTCTCTCTCTCAACCACTAAAGCTGAATTTATGGCAGTTACTGAAGCCATAAAGGATGCTATTTGGATGAAGGGAATGGCTGCAAAGTTAGGGTTGGAATAGGTTGCTGCAAAGGTGTTCTGTGATAATCAAAGTGGAATTCATTTGGCCAAGAATCAAGCTTATCATGAGAGAAAAAAGCACATAGATGTTAGACTCTACTTTATAAGAGAAGTAATTGAGAAAGGAGAGGTCAATTTGAAAAAGATTTCTACAAAGGACAACCCAGCAGACATGTTAACCAAAGCTTTGCCAGGACTAAAGTTTCAACACAGAACAGAAAGTGGTGAAGTTACAGAGGCAGTGAGTTAAAAATTTAGCCAAGGTGGAGAATTGATAAAAGATTGGCTAAGACTTTATATAAGCTCAACAAGGAAGGCAAATAAACAGAAGACACATAGCTAAGCTTATGCTAATTGAATTGTAGAGGATAAAATGTTACTCATAACAAATTTTATCCAAATTAGTTAGATAGATTAGATGTTTTTGTTATCTGTTAAAACAGTTTCAGTTGCTAAAGTGTATAAATAGAGAATAAGTCAGGTCATTGTATTATATTGTAAAAGAGATGAAAGCTCTTGAGGGAAGAAGAACTTGAGAGGAAGTTATGCCTTGAATAAAAACTTGCAGAGGAATTTCATCATTTTCTTCTTGCTTTCTGTTCTTGCAATTTCTCCATGCTAAAGGTATGAATAGCTTAAGCACAAATTAGGAAGCATTCTTAACAACTGCAGTAGGCACTTTCAAAATGACTGGGGAACAACTCCACTTGTTGAAAGCCAAGTCTAATAAGGATTCAATTATTGGTACCAGTACTAATGAAAACACTACAACTAAAAATTACACCTCATTTGAGGTTTTGGTGGGGCATATTTGGCATTGAAGAACTTAGGAAGTCTACTTTTCTCCAAGAGTGGAGTCGAATAGAAATCTGTAAGAGATAACGATATATGGAAGCTAGAAGAGGAAGATGGCCACATTTTACCAGCATTACGATTCAGCTATAATGCATTGTCTCCGTGTTTGAAACAATGTTTTGCTTATTGTGCAACCTTTCCTGAGGTTGAAGAAACGAATAGTCTTGAGTTCATCTGGATTTGGATGGCACTTGGAATCATTCAAACACCTGATCATGACAAAATGGGGCACAGAAGATATTGGTGAATTGAATTTTAAGACATTATGTGCCAGATCTTTCCTTCAATTAAATGATGAGGATAACCCTTATGATTTCCCTTTTGGTCAAATTTACACTCGAATGCATGATTTAATTCACAAGCTTGCACGTTCGATCACACAACATGAGCGCTATGACTTAAGTTCTGGGCATGAGAAGTTGCCCAATACTGTAAGACGCTTGAAAATGCTTTTGGACGAGAACAACCTAAATACTTTGCCAAAGTTGAAAAAAGTGCATAGTATTTATGTTGATAATACCCTAGAGAATGATGACGTCGACAATTCCTTCCTTTCCATCTGCATCTCAAGATCCAGATATTTGCGAATTTTTTATCTAAGCAAGTTCGCTTTTGAGGTATTGCCACATTCAATTGGGACCCCAAAGCATTTAAGACTTCTCAACTTGAATTACGATAGAAAGATCAAGAAACTTCCTGATTCAATCTGTAAGCAAGTTCTCAACTTGCAATCTCTACTGCTTGGTGAATGCGTGGAGCTAGAAGAATTACCTAGAGACATAAGGAACTTGGTCCGCCTCAGAAATCTTGTTCTAACCACAAAGCCGGCATGTTTGCCGGAGAATGGAGTTGGACGCTTAAAGTCACTTCAACTTTTACACATCGTAGAATGTGGAAATCTAAAATCTTTGCCAACTGACTTGACATGGTGTACCACATCACGTACTTTGATGATAACGGCATGCAAACAACCTGACTTGGTAAGTGGACCAATTGTCAATGAAGTCGCCCAGTTGAGCCTCCAAACATTGATAATTAGCCTACTCCGGAAGACTGCAGCTCTGCCCCAGTGGCTGAAAGGTGCTGCTGGTACCCTGCAATATTTGGTTTTTCAAGGTTGTGAAAAAAAGGCATTGCCAGAGTGGTTTTCAAATTTCAAGTCACTTCAGAAGCTTGTAATTAAAAATTGTGAAACATCGTCGTCCCTGCCAGAGGGAATGCAACACCTAACGTCCCTACTGGAATTGATAATCTGGGATTGTGAACAACTTAAAATAGAAAGCACATGCAACGAGGTCTCAGAATTGAGCCTTCAAACTTGGTGATTCGCAAACTCCCACAGATGAAAGCTTTGCAACAGTGGCTACAAGGTGCTGTTGAATTGAAAATTTATGACTGAAAAACTTGTTGCATTGCCAGAGTGGTTTTCAAATCTCAGGTCACTTCGGAAGCTTGTGATTATAAATTGCAAAACATTGTCGTCCCTGCCAGAGGGAATGCAACACCTAACATGCCTACTGGAACCCGTAATCAGTGATTGCAAACAACTTAACATAGAAAGCGGATGCAATGAAGTCGCAGAGTTGAGCCTTCAAAATTTGGTGATTCACAAACTCCCACAGATGAAAGCTTGCCCCAGTGGCTACAAGGTGCTGTTGATACCCGGCAGGAATTGGAAATTTACGATTGTGAAAAACTTGTTGCATTGCCAGAGTGGTTTTCACATCTCAGGTCACTTCGGAAGCTTGAAATTGGTGGATGTAGAGGGTTGTCATCCTTGCCAGAAGGCATGCAACACCTTACATCCCTAAAAGAACTGACAATTAAATATTGCAATGTTGAATTGCGTAAAAGATGCAAGCGTGAAACTGGTGTGGATTGGCTATAGATTGCTCACCTTCCTAACCTCTATATTCGTGGTTATTCATCTGATTGTGACAATTAAGGTACACTTCTTTACAGCCTTATAAATTACATGATAATCTTGTACTACATCTTTCACTTCTAATCGATTAGATTAATAAATATCTGCTTCATTAAATGTGTTCCTTCCCAAACATGATGCAATGTTCGCCTTAAATCCATTATTTGTTTCCATGTGGAGTGCGTGTGTGTGTGTGCGTGTTTTTTTTTTTGGTGGAAACACATTTTGTTTTACTAAATGCCAGTGCATTTATACGTGTATAACATATATATATATATATATATATATATATAGATTGGGTCAAATGTTCTTTGTTTCTTTTTATTATATTTGCAATGTTACATGATTAAAGAGATGGTACAGAAATATTTTTCACTCTTCGAAAAGATCATGTGTTGACTCAGTTCTTAGTTGTGTTATCCATTTTGCCCCACAGTACTCTCACCAAAAGATTAAAACAACCAATTAAAGCCTCAAATTTATTTGAGTCTTTTATAGAAATTTTTTAAGTTATGAATTCAAAACGCGCGTGTTTTTCTGGGTCTTCATTATTGGTTTGGATTTACATCTATGCCTGTCTCAGCAATGACAATGTGCTTTTTTTTAAATATATAATTTGGTCCTCTTTTATTTGTCGAGATCTACTATGAGACGTATGGCACTTCTATTTTCCATCGTCGTTTATCAGGTTGTTAGCCAAGGAATGTTCTTTCTTTTTAAAATATCTTCTTGGTTTAATCTGATTTTAGTCTGTAATGATTTTTTTTTTTTTTTTTTGTTTTGGTCTGTAGAATAGAGACCTCCTTGGAAAGCCTATAACTGAAATGTGTTAATAAAGATGGACTGCTACTTCAAGGCCAGTACTTTTCGTCTCTTTCCATCTTGTGAGAAAGCTTAATGATGCTTAAATCTACACACTCTCTCTCTTCTTAAATATTATTGATTACTACCTATATTTCGTTCTTTTTTTGTGTCTTTTTATTCTAGAGCTGGTCTATGAAACTGAGAGTGAAAATCTTAATTTTTTACTTTTTGTTTCCCATGACCTTCTAAAAAATCTTCTTTTTGCTCTACTAGTGTTATTTTACTACGTACTCTTTTCAAGCACTGCATTATTCAGCTACAAAACTTCTTATACAACTGTTTTGATAAATATTGTTGTGAATGTTTTTTTCCAGCAGATCCCTTCTGTCAAAGAACTATGTGGACAGCTTTTTGAGATCCGTGGGATGAGACTGATAAATATAGCTGATTGTTTGTGACTATAATGAAATTTTCCCAAAAAAATTACCATGTTACATGGTGTGCTTTTATTATTATTATTATTATGTTTTTGCTAATCCGATTGCCTTTTTTTTTTTTAAATTCTCCTTTCTCATTTCCTTTTGCTTTTCTTTTTAACAATGATGGATTATCATCCCTACGAGATCAGTACCATTTTTTTTTCTTCTCTGTCATACGTTACTGCATCTAGTGAGAAAGTTTAATGATTCTTAATAATTAACTGCCTTTCTAATGCACTAATCTGTACAACTGCCTTGACATGGGATCAATGAATATTACATCTGTGGTGGCAACAGAAGGGTGGTTTTTCTTTGCAGGTCCCTTCCGTCAAAAGAGCCAAGTGGACGGCTCTGCAAGATTTATCTGTGGGATGACATTTTTCTTTTCTTTTTTTTAAAGGAGTGGGATGAGATTGGGATTTACTGTGTACGGAGAGCTTTTGTTGCTTGCTATTATGCGTGTGAAAAGTAGTACATCTATAAACAGTCCTTTTTTATTTTTGTTATTGTTAATAATGCTTTTGTTAATATTTGTTGGTGTGTGTGAAACTGTTACGAGTGAGAGAGACTTGAGTCTTCAAGATTTGAGAATCCTGAGCGTGTGAAGATGTTTTCTGCTGACTAGGGATCTTCAAAGTCGAATTTCAGTCCCGAGGATGTAGTTTGGATTTTCTCCAAACGTCGTAAAATCGCTGAGTGTTTGATTTTTTGATTTCTTGATTTGTTTTAAATGTTTCTTTGGTTTTGGTACTTGTTTAAGTTTCTGCCATACCAGGATTGAACTTTAAAGCATCCGATCTTCTACAAATGTTATATATCATATTCGTTGAGGTATGTTTGACACATAATATTATATTATATTATATTATATTATATATAAAAAATATAATATAATATAATATAATACAATACTATATGTCAAGCTTTTAGTTTATTTTTTGAGAAATTGCTGAAACTGACAAGTGTGGGCCTGTCCTTCATCAGCTTTTTTTCTTTGTTATAGCTGTCTCTAATTCTTGTCCTTTCAATATTAATCGTTGTTTTTGAATACTATGTTCATTCTTATGGAAACTCTTTCTATTGTGTTTGTCTATTTGTTGTCGTTTCAATTGATGTTTTTGTTTATGCATTGTGTTAGAGTCTGGTCATCAGAACTCAATTTAACTCGACTTAAAAAGTTTACAGTGCGATAATTATAGTGAAAAATAAATGTGCGATTTTTCATCAGATTTATGGTAGTACTGAAGGGATCAAGTTGATAGGCTTGATCCCATAGCACACTACTGATTTTATCGAGGGTGCGGGGGCGGAGCCCCTACGATACGTATATTTGTATTTTTGAGCTGTTTAGTTTATGTTTTTGGGCCCATAGGTTTTTGTTTATACCTATATCTATATATCTATGATGTATTGCGTTAGGGATTTATGATTAACAAATTTTAGCCTCCCTAACGTCTCCATTGTAATCTTCACGAGTTTAGTGATTTTCTTCTTCTTTATCAGTCGTTTTTTTCCGTTTTGGGTTTCCAGGTAAATTTTTTATGTGTTTTTTTGTTCTTTATTTTCATCGTATTATTTTCGTAACACATTGTCGTTCTCAATTGCAGTGTCACTGACTCCTTTTCTTACACGTTATTATGTTTATGCTTAATTCTTTCTATTTTGTGTCTGTGTTTTTCTCTTTTGTTGTTGTTTTGTTTAATTATTGTTGTATTGTCTTTTCTTATTTTTTATATTGTGCGGGGCCTATAAATCTATCATTGTTAATTTTATAAAGAAGCATATTGTTTAAAAAGAAAAAGAATTATTCTCTACTTTTCTTTTCTCTTTCTACCAAGTAAACATTTTAATTGTAGTTTATTTTGAATGCAATGTGATGGTAGTTGTACAATATTGACACAATGATGAACTTCTTGAATTAAACTAAAGGGACATTCTGGAAAAAAGAGGAAAATTGGCTGCTATGTTACAATTTTTATATATCATCGGGATTTATACCACAATTTTTTTGTGGTTTGGATTTACTTTTGTGCAGTCTATTTGTGTGGGCGAATCCAAATTTATTTGACAAAATAAGTTAGAATCATGAGTTTTAACTCAAACAGTGAAAAGCTCTCACATGTTATAATAAAAAAAATAAAAAATTGTTATAGTATAAAGCTCTCATATGTTACATTTTTTTAACTAAAATTAGTTCTAACTATGATCCTAACTTACTTTGCCAAATACCCTAGAAGAGATTTTTGGCAGCATTCATTAAAATTTGTCAAAACACTATATTTATTCAGTAAAAAAAAAACATAGGGTAAAACTTATATTACATGACAAATTAATGAGTGTGGAGTTAAAATATAGAAATTTTTAAAACTTTCTTAAGAATAGCAAAATTACGCAATAACTATTCTGTGATATCGCGTTTTAAACTACAAAATTAGGCAAAAATAATTTTAATATATTAGATTTTGTTATTTATTAAGTATTTTAGAGGAATTTTTATAAATACCATATTTTGAGATTTATATTTTATAAATGTAATACATATTTATTTATAGTACAATTTAATATATAATATGAATAATAACATAAAATAAATTATTTTAAACGTGGTATAAATAAATATAATTTTTAAAAATGTGATATAATATGGAATGTTTTCAATATTTTAAGTTTTTCTGTCAGTAAAATTTATTTTTCCAAAAAAATAGTAATGGACCAAACGTACCTAATTGAAGCCCACTGTTTGTAGTGGGCCGGGCCTAGGCAGTCTCCGTTTTGATTTGGCTAGAGCAGTTAGGGTTTGTGAGGACAACCCCTATAAATAAGCACCGTTTCTGCATACTCAAACCAAACGCGTCTGTCTCCTCAGCGGTCTCTTTTTCTTGCGGCTTTTCTAGTCTGTCTCTCTCAGATGTGGTTAGGGTTTCTCTGTGTTTTGTTCCGGTATTAGTATTTCTACGATTTTTTCAATTTTTTGATCTGCCGTTTTGTGTTCGTCGTTTCTGTTTTCTTTTTTTTTTTTTTTTCTTTTGAACAAATTAGTGAAGCCAATTAGCAGAGCAAAGGCGTCGATTATAAGAAAGGATGGCGCAAGTTGCATTGAAGGTTGGCGAAATCATAGGATGCGATTCTCCGTGCCTATCAAATTCTCGATTTCATTTTGATTATGGCCTCGAACAAGTCGCTATATTTCATTCTCATCTCGTTTCTGTTTTAACGGCTTTCCTCCGTTTCAAATTGAATTTCATTTCTTTTATTTACCTTCTTTTTTTCTTTCTTTTTTTCACTTTTACGTACTCTCGTGCCCTTCATCTATTTCGTTTGAAAAATTGTTTTAGATTCTAATGTTTTGACTTTTTCAGCACTCCACCGTTGTCTTTGTTGTCGTTGGGCGGCCACATGATGCCCACGTGTGGACTTTCTTGATTACGTGACACTAGTGTGGACTGATATTCAAGTTTATCGAACATGGACGGAAAGTGTACTTTTTTCTTTTTCAGAATTAAGCTAACTTGAGCGAACCAAAAAAGAAAAAAAAAACAAAAAACTCCCATTTTCGCTGATATTAAAAAAAAAAAAAGAGTAAAAACTTTACAGAACTTATTTTTTAACCCAGATTTTTAACCTTGGAAAGGGACTGCTCGGAAGTTATTTGCTTGACAAATACGAACATCCAGCGCTATTTAATGTTCACCAAAAACGTTCCGATTTCGATTGAAGCTTGATCTAATCTCAATAAAATTGCAAGAAAATGACTCTGATAACCTTACCAAAGAATTCTCAAAACAACTAAAAAAAATAAAAATAAAAGGAAGCAATTGTTAGAAATGTTTGGTAAATGATTCAAAGAATCGAAATTACAACTAACAAAGTCGCAGAATAAGTGATCAGGAATTCTTAAAATTATAATCTTAGAACGCAATTATTAGAAAAATTGTTTGGTAAATGATACAAAGAATCATAATTAGAAGAAACAAAGTTGCAGAATAAATGAGCAAGGTGGGAAAGCGTTCGTCATAATCACCATCAAAATTGCCATGAGACTGTTAAACTTACATGAAAAAACAAAGAAAGAAGAGACCTCTCATTCATGATACCATCAAGAGAGAAACAAAACGCTACGCAACTACTGCTGCCACTATTGGGTGTTTATTTATTTATTTTTTTCATCATCTAGTACGACATCACCACCACCACCACCAGGAAGAAACAAACGACTGTATCTACAGGGATACGACGCTAAGACACCTACCCCAGCGCAACAACTCAAGCAGCAACGTCAACTAGTGCATTTTGGAACCAAACTAAGAACTTTGCACCTACATTTCCCTTTTCTCCTTCCTCTTCTCTTAGAGCTTCACTTCCCTGTCAAATATCCAACTGAATGGTATGGTGGGACCCTGTTTCGCCCTTCCTTGAGCTCTTTCCTCCAGCCTTCTGATTCTTGGGGCCAGCCCACAAACGTAATCTTGCGCATTACGCCCATCGCCTGATAGTCCAGTTAGGTTCTCCACCTTCCACCTTCCCACCAAGAACTCCAATATGTCGGCATAATCCTTGGCTGTGTAGACCCCAAGTCGCTGTGCAACAGCTGAAAAGTGATCGAAAAGGTTGTCGTCGCGGCCATCATACATCAAGTGAGCTGGCATGGAGATTTTCTTCCTCATCATGTCAGCAAAAGCTATGACAGTACCATCAGGATCAATCTCAAAGAGCTTTTCGACTATCTTGGTGTAGGCCGTTTCATGGCGCTTCTCATCTGCAGCTATTGTACCACATATTTGTGCCAACTTCAAGTCCCCACGTTCCTTTGCGTGCCTGGCAGTGTTCCCATGGGAGATAAAAGTAGCCCTCTCCTGAAATGAAGTGTAGATGAAACCAAGATAGGGATTGTTCTCCGTCCGGGGGTCCTACGAAAAAAAAGTCAATGATTAGAGGATTAGTATAGTCATAAAAGCGAATGGTAAAACTCAACTAAAGATTTTTAAGTGATGAGATCAAATAAAACCATCTAGTCCATAAGTTTAGTAAATCATGTGTGTGCGTGTCATAAAAGTGTATGTGATGGTGGGTGCAAGAAGGTGAATAATAACAGATGCATAACAGAAGAACAAATGCAACAATGCTAATTTAACTGAGTTATCCCACCATTCCAGAACCGATCAAATACTGGATGGTCTTTTCAATCTGCCTCATGTCTACACGTCCCGTGAGATAGAGATACTTGTTGAGAAGGTCACCATGCCTGTTCTCCTCAGCAGTCCATGCCCTGGTCCAAACTGCCCATGAAGTTGGGCTCGCGCCTGTTTCATCCCGAACACCGTCTAAGGTGTTGAGCATCGTTTGGTAAGTTGGAAGGGCTTCTTCCGTGATCATATCTCCAATGAGAACAACAAAGTAATCATCTGGAATCTCCTTAGTCCTCTCCCTCAGTTCCTTGATTTGATCATGGAATCCATCGGAGGCAGGATCCGGTAGAAAATCCTGAGGCTGCCAACACTTCTCGACTGGCTTCAGATGAACCAGAATGTTCTCCTCAGCCCAATCTTCCATTGACTTAAAAATCTCAATCTTCTGAGGTGGCATGGAGTGAGTTACTTGAACATGAACCTCTCTAGGAGGCGTGAAAGGCTTCTTCAGATTCTCAACTTCCCTGCATTTAGTTAAACAACAGCTCAAGTTAATTAAAAGACACACTTGTATCAAATCAAAAAGTTTCATTATCTCGTCAACTTGCAGGTTCCATATGGCATTCTATGTCATATTAATAACACAAAAACCAGGTACCAAGACTCTCCACGTATACACGTGCACAATGTTCCTCCAATGGAACCCACTATAGGCATAAGTCATAACATAGTATCACCGTGGAATCTTAATAATACCCAAAAATGCAAAACCTCTTGTTGCAACTTGCAACAATAAAAGCATTGGTTGAAAGTGCAAAATATAGATTAGATGCTTTGAAAGATAAATACGCTTCCCGTCGTGAATTAGAGCCAACTATTCTTCGCTTATTCTCTGCAACTCTATATTGACAGCTTTTCATCAATCATGGTCATTAAACTGGGCCATGGTGACTAATGGAAGGAAATTTATTGCAATAAAAGGATCTTGAGGAAATAGAATTTTCGGGACTCATATAATGTTATTTCAGCTAAAATACTAAGTAGAAATAAACGAAAATGTTAAAACGTTTCATGTGTTAAACCCGCAATTAAATTTGTTAAACGAGAAAACAAAAACCCCAAAGTCCAAGCTTGGAGATTACATGTCAGAAGAAGCTTCCAAATCTTGACAATTACTAAACTGTCAAAGACTGCAGAGGCCAACAGGTGGACTAGCACGCAAGCCAGAAAGTAACAGACTCAATCAGCAAAAGCCAGATAATTACAATCCCCAGTTTCAAAAAGAAAATTTTGTATGGAAACGTGTGTGAGAGGGAGAGAGAGACAATTTTAACCACTGACCAGTCAGCTAGAAGGTGAATTCCTACAGAAAACGTGTTTGTGGCTGTGCATATTCTAACAAAAGAATTTGAGATGAAAAGATAAATAATAGATATATATAAATAAAAAAAATCGATCTTGCAGGCAAGCATTTATTGGCATCAAGTATATAATAATCAACAAGTAGTCAAGTTCTGTCCTGCACAAAACAAACAACTTTGTGATATAAAATGCAAGCCAGAGTGATAAAAAGAAAAAAAAAAATGAAGAATGCATTAATGAACATACACATTCCTCGAAATTATATAATATCAACAAAATAATCATAAATGTTATAACTGACTTTCTTTTTAAATTTACTAAACAAGGACAAAGTAAGAAGCCATGCGTTAAAAACGAAGCTCCAACAAACAGAAAACAACAACAACAACAACGATGATGACAATGATAATGCTAATAATAATCCGAAACAAGCAAAAAGAAAAACTGGGGAGTTTCTGCCTTCAGGTCTTAAAATTTCAGAAATGATAGCTGTAAAAGTTTACTCTTTGATAAGAAATTGAGCAATGTCTTTTTTCTGTCACTCCTTTTTTTTTTTATTTTGAGTAAAATGATAACGGAAATATGCAGTTCTAAATTTATAAGAAGCTTGCCAAAAATGGTTTCTACAAACGCCTTTTATTTTACTTTTACTTTTTCGTTTGAGCATCTTTTTTTCATTTTATTCACAATACCATAACACGCACTAAAAAAGAAATCCCAAATCTTCCGTCACTACAACAATTATAAGTGTACTTTATATTGATCATTCTACACATCATAATTAAGCATTTCTATATAAATCAAAATGTCTCTTAGAGCATGATTCAATCCAATCAAACCGATTAGAACAAAATCCAGGAACCAATCTTGGGAATCCGCATTAATCAGAAAAATGAGGATTGTGTTTAAAAAAGAGAAATCAGCAACTTTAACACAAACAAAATAGCAACAGTAATAAAAAAAAGGAACAGAAAATGGTTTCAATTAAAATTGGGGACAAAGCATCACGAAAAACGCCGAACCTTTCGACGAGCAAAATTACGATAAATTAAAGATTAATTAAACGAAACCCAAAAAAAAGAAAGCGCATTAGTTTAGACCAAATTAAGAGACAAAACAGCAAATGCCCAGACCCAAAAAACAGCTGGAAAATAAGAAAGCAAAAAAGGATCCAATGATGAGGATGATGACTATTATAACTAAACAAATTTAAAAAGAAGAAAGACAGAGATAGAGAAAGAGAAGGAGAGAGGGACAAACTTGGAGCCGGAGCGGAGAGTGGAGGCCATGAAGAACTTGGGAGATGGAGATCTGAGAGTGCTGGGCAGTGGAGGAAGACCAAAAGCAGGAAGAAGCTTCGGGGATTGAGCTGAGATGATTGGATTCAATCTCAGAGCCATTTCTTTTCCTTTTGATTTTCCTTCTTTCTTCCTCTTTTTTGAGTTCCTTTGTTTTTTTGTTTATTTATGTACTTCAATTCTCGTCCACAGAAATCCAAATTCAAGGAGGAGAAGAAAAATGGGTTGGCACTAACCAACATGTACGTAAATTTGGAAGTGTAATGTGTGCCTTGAAAGACAAAGAGAGAGAAAAAGAGGGAGAGAGAGAGGCCCTTTTTTCAAATTTTGCCGAGTGTGTGAGCGACAATGGGGATGGGAACAAGCGACGCCTCTCCCTCTTCCTCTTATATTGCCATTTGCATGTGGACTGTGGACTTTTCTTCCCCTACCAAACTGTGCCACGGACGGCTGTCAGTTTTTATGGTATTTAAAAGGTGATGGAACCGTTGATTATAATTATTTTTATTGTAATATATGAGAGTTTTACATTGTAATAATTTTTTTTTATTGTTAATGTAACATATAAGAACTTTATACTATACATAACTAAATTTATGATAAAAACTGTAATTTCTACCATTATATTAAACAAGGGTTTAATGTTATTTCAACTCTACCCTTTTTTTTTCCGGTTTAATTACATTA
Organism: Artocarpus hirsutus; assembly: GCA_946598075.1. Lineage (NCBI taxonomy): Eukaryota > Viridiplantae > Streptophyta > Magnoliopsida > Rosales > Moraceae > Artocarpus > Artocarpus hirsutus. Next base: position 109,419 of record CAMOHE010033780.1, on the reverse strand, counting down.
TTACCTTTTTTTTTTCTTTAATTTTGTCAAGATATTTTTTTAGGTATGGAAAAACCCCAACCAATTATGAAGCATTGTTCCGACTTTTTTTAATGTGATTTGATGATTTTGATGTGATTTAATGAAACATACGGAGGGGATGGTTGTATGTCACATCTATTTCCATATGAAACACTCCAAGAGCCCTTCTTTTTCTTTTTTCTTTTGTTTTTTTTTTTTTGTCTCTGGGAAAACTCTTGTGAGGATTTTGATAGGGCCAACTGGGCAATACACCATTTACTATGCGGCTCTTCTTTTGCACGTCTTGTAGAGCTAATTCCATGCGGCGTTCAATAGAATTACGTTTTCTTTTTAGCCTCTAAAAGGGTGTTTGAGAAATCTGTCACTGGTACAAATATTTAGATGGGGTGATCACTTGGCATACCATTAAAATATTTAGATGGGTTTGGCATTCAAGTATTGTCAAAATAGTGCAATCGGGAAAAAAATGTAGATAAAAAAAAATAGAAAGAATGAAATATATGGCACATTACTATCTCAAATTCAGTAAATAATAATAATAATAAGCAAGTCTTTAACTCATTTTCTTTTTTGTTGTATGTTAAAACTAATATGACATATTGTAACACCTTAAAATTAATTAAGCATGATTAGTGTATGGAATAGTAAATTAGTGTATCATGATGTAATTTGAACTTAATTTAACTATTTTATAATATTTTTAAATTGATTTTGCTTTTAATTATTTTTATTTACTTTCGATTAATCTTAATTATTTTTAATTGTTATGTTGAATTTTGGAATAAAACAAATTGTCAAATGCTAACTACGTTCCTTTGCAAAACTGTAGATGGCATACGGTTTTCCCTCTGCAAGCCTCTCCCCCCTCTCTATTTATTTCTCTTTTTCACTCTCTCTTTCTCACTCTCTTCTCCCACGCTTTCTCTCTCTTTCCTGCTCTCTTCCTCTGTGTTTTCTCTCTCTCTCCCCTCTCTCTTTGATTCAAAAATTTTAAATCCAATCTTTGATTCTTAGCTGCATTGGAGGTCAGGGAACGTGATTAAGCTTCCACAAACTCTTTTTAAAGCTCCAATTCAAGGTAAATTCTTTTATTTTCAAATTTTTAAATTTTGCTCAAAAATTTTTAGATTTCTTTGAAACGTTGTAGTTCAAACTTTATGAGTTTAGAAAACCTCAAATCTAAGTTAGTAGAACTCATAACATCTAAAATCTAGGTTCGGTTTGATTAAAAAAGGATTTAAATCAAGTTTTTTCATTTATCTATTTTTCTCATTTTTTGATTTCTTTGAAAATTTTTATGCAAATCTTGTTTAAATGTGTTTAAAAGTATTTTAGTATGTTTTTCTATCATATATAAATATTTTATATACCTGAGAATTGAGAAAACAGGTTGGAAATGAAAATTTGAACATGGGAGGCTGACACCTGAATCTAGAAATTTTTAGATTTTTTTAGTTTGACGGGCCAAATTCATGAGTTTGGCTTACGGAACTCATCCATTCGGTAGGTCGAACCTGGGAACAATTCGGCAAGCCGGTCATAGTTTACTGGTAGGCCGAACTGAACAGTTTAGCATGCCAGACCAGGCAATCTGGTAGGCCGACCGAGCCTTGCAAAAATTTGTCCTTTTTCACCCTTTTTTGCTGTTCTAAACCCAAATTGAGATTTTAACCTTATAATATAATTTTATAGACATAATCGACACACTAGGACATCATGAAATAATTCAGTAGTGTAGAATAACCTAAGCTAGATATTGATAATCTTAGTTTATATTTAGGTCATTCGTGGTTCCTCGAAACTAACGTATAGCGGGTCGAAACTACGTCGTTAAGTCACAATGCAGGATATCGAGATAGGACTTCTACAATTTTCTTTGGTAGCCATGTTTTTAAATGGTTTTTGCCTTAAAGATCATTTCAAAATATTTTCAATAAATGACAAAATGTTTTAAATATTTTCAAAGGGGACCTTTTGGCCACAAAATGATTTCTTTCAATTTGATTTTTAAGGAATGATAAAAAAATGAATTTCTGAGTAATTTTCATTTCTTGTCTAAGAATGAATGTTCATAATGGATCAAATAATGAATGTAATTTAGAATATTCGGTAACATAGGAATTAAATAATAATAAATACACATAAGGCGTGATGCCATAATCAGAGATCGGGTCGTGTAGAGTGTAATCTTAGGGGTAGGTCTCGAAACCTAGCTGGACCACTACGGTGGTGACTTATATGGTTTACCCGAAAGAGATAATAAGATTCTTTTTAGATTAACAAAGAACCGTTTTGGTAAGAACGATTTATATGAATTATTTGTTCATTTATTCATCAAATTCTATTTTCTAAATACTTTTTGAAATGCGAAATTTTATATCCGAATTAATGTTTTCTAAAATTTAGTACTACTGAGCCTTCTGCTCACTTTTTTTTATCTGTTTAAAAACCTTTTCCTTAGGCGGATTGTAGCTTAAGACCGACTAGGAGACAATAGGGCAAACACGTGAGCTGTAGGAATTCTGCTTAAGTTATTTCTTTATTTAAATCTAGGCATGTAATATTTAAACTTTTATCTTTCATATTGGACCGTAATTGTAATATTTTATTGTCGATACCATGTGTATGTACTAATATGGGTCCGGTGGGGCCCGACTTATGCTTGACTGTCTTTAATATTTTACTTTATGAGTAATTGTTTTACAATAATAATATTTGTTTTAAAATGTTTTAAATTTTCACGTTTTTTCAAAAAAAATAATAATTAAATAAAATAATTCAAATAATTTAATTGGTGTTTTTAATCAAAAATATGCTTTAATTAATTTAATTAATCCATTACATCACTACCCGTACTTCGAAGCGTGACGCATATATAAAGCGATCCATTCAAAATAACATCATTTTTTATTTTGTTAGTCGACAATTAGTGGCAAAGCCAATCTTTTACTCTAATGGGAACAATATATGCACCCACAAAAATGATACCTTACCTTATGTTTTTTTTTTTCATTTTTATATCTTGTATTGTGAGGATATAAAAAAAAATCATATCTTATATTTTACATTGTATCATATTTATATTTTTAGATTTTAAAATTATATTCCATCTTTACAGTTTCTCTGTTATTGCTCTATTTAACAAAACAAATCTAAACACCCTTGATAAAATGAAACAAAATGGGAAAAAGATAAAAATTAGAAAATGTCGATATATAAGTCTTTTTTATAATCCAAATAAACATTTGATTGAAGAAAGTTATAATATGTGATATGAATACGATATTATCTAAAATATAAGATATCATAAACATACATAAGAGATTGTGAGTAAAAAATGAGTAAAGTAATTTATTAAAAAATAAAAAAAGTAAGGCCATGTCTAATTTAAAAGTGGCAATGCTATATTTTCCATAAAAAATGATGTTCTATTTTATTTAGTGCTCTAATGGACAATGTTAATTTCAATGTTATATCAATTTTTTGTCATGATTATTAAACTTTAAAAATCTTAAAAGAAACCTCTATTATTAATATTTTAGGGAAATGACATTGTTGTAGTGATTAAAAGAAAAGTTAAGCTATCAACTAATATTGTTAAAATATTAAAATTTTCATGTGCCAAATTTGGTGGTAAATTTACTAACAAATTTAGTATCCGGCAAATTTGACATAAAAAATAACATTGGATTGAAGTGTGTTTTTTACACTCAAATGTCATATTATTATACTGTTTGTGTTAGAGATACTTTAAAAGTTGGTAAACATATATATAAAAATATTAAATCTCAGTGAAAACATAATAAAAAAAAAATTAAAAAATTAAAAAATTAAATTTCATCTTTTTTAAAATAAAGGGGGATGGCAACCCCCACTCGGTGTCACATTCTTTCACCGCTGTCGATAATGACACGAGCTGTCCAAAGTCAACATTTTCAAAGGTCACCTAATTGGTTATATTCATGCCAAGCAAACGTCTACCGGTAGGCTTAATTAAATGAGGAGGCTAAAGTGGTTCAATAAACATCTAGTCTTTTTCTTTCTTTCTTTGGTTTTTTTTTTTTTTTTTTGTAAGTCTGAAATTTTGAAGCTAAGCTGGGCAAACGGGTAAATTTGTAGCAAACATTTATGTTCTTGTGTAATATTCATATTGGTTTGTTGCGTTTTTGTTTTTATTTAGAAAAATGTTTTCGGGTATCATCAATGCTAAACACCATTACTAATAAATGATAGGATCTATATATGAGTTCCACATTGCGAGACCCATCTGCACCATTTCTAATAAAGGATGGGCTCTATATGTGAGTCCTACATCGAGAGACCCATCTTTTATTATTAATGAATGGTGCTTACCACTCCCGCACCTTATAGCAAAACAACAAGAAAGATATATCCCACTTGGCACCTCTCCTCTCTTGCATGGCTTACAAGTTCCACCCGTAGTTTTTACGTAACAAATTCAAATTCAACTAGTCTCTTTTCTCCCCCTTATGAGTCCTCTCACATCTGTGGGGCACTGTTCTAGCATGTTTCAAACCCATCAATATAGATCAGATGCAAAATTTTATCCATGATTTAAGTGAAGTTACATTGTTCAATCGTTTGTTCTTGGAAATTATACAAATAACATTCTAGATTGTGAAGCTCTTCAAAATTTCATCTTTGCTTTTATTTCAAACTAGGTATGAGGATTTTCTACTCTTTAAATAATATTATTAAAAACAGTTGTGAAGAAAATTATTACTAATTGTCAAAATAAAAATAAAAATAAACAAGTCAAAGGGTCACATACAAAGAAATATATATTTTTAAGAAGAATAAATAACAAGAAAATATTCAAGTAGGGACAGCTTTGAGATTAATTACTTTAACATAGGCAAATAAAAGAAAAAGTATTATTAAAAAATGATGTAGGAGGGTTGCCTAAAACTATGTTTAAGCATGAATATATTTTCGAAAATTTATTTTAATAGAGCAATTAAAAGAAGAAATTTTTAAAGACCGCTACTAATATATTAAGAAGTAGTTGAAATAACAATATTCAAGTGGAGACAAGTTTGATTGAAAACAATTAATGGATAAGAGAGTTGTATTTCTATAAGTAGGTAGTAACGCATTTTAGATGAGATTTCCTTAAAACAAACAGTCCACATGTCCAATCACTTTCTCGTCTAAAACATGGTGCACGTTTTTAGTAGAAAAAAGATAGATTATATATAAAGGCAACGGATGGCATACCATGCTAATAGTTCAGAAAGAAAAATTCAAATGTACTGCATACATTAATTACCTTACTATAATGTGTGTATATGTATGTGATTTTTGTCAGTTGTTTTTATTTAATTAGTACTGTATAAAATTCAATGGCATGCACATGTGCGTGGATTTTTTTCGTCAGTATTGAATTTGAGAAAATATTTCTAATGGGCATGACTAGCTAAACATATTCAAATATCTTCAATTTAATTAATAAACACGTAAAAGATATTCTATGAAGAGAAAAAAAAAAAAAAAAGAAGTGAATTTTGATTTGAAATTTCACGTCCTCGTTTTGTGGCTTATAGAACATTTTCGTTTCAATTAGAAACCTATAGAAACATAACAATGAAAGAGGATGACAAGACAAAAAATTAACGAACTACACCGCTATTTCGGGTTAAATATTGCAATTTAATTCATAGCTAGCCTATAAATTTTAACCAAGATCATTTTTCTGTATATAATGCTACCTGTTTTCAAAATTTGAATTTAAAACCTCTCCTAATAGAACCTATTGACACTATAAAAAATTGGACTTTTAGTCACAACAAAACTTTTAGTCACAAGATTTGTCATAATTGATGTAACGTCTCGAAAATTAATTAAGTGGTTTTAATATGTAAAATGGTAGGTTAGTATGCCAAATTATAATTTAAGCCTAATCTAAATATTTTGCAATGATGTCTTGATAAATTCGATCTTAAAATTAATTTGATCATTTTAATTTATTATTTTGACTTTTTGAAACAAAACTATTTGTTAAAAACCAAATACATCTCGTTTGAAAACTGTGTATCGCACACAGCTTTCTCATGTTAGTTTTACTCTTCTCTATTTAAACTCTCTCTCTCCTCTCTTCCCTCACTCTCTATCGCATTCTCACTCTCTCTTTCTCTCTCTCGCTTGTCTCTCTCTTTTCCCTGCCTCCCTTTCTCTCTCTTCTTTTCTTAAAATTTTTAATCAAAACAAATCAAGCCAAGCTTTGGTGTTTAGTAGATTGGAAGCTCAGGGACTCAATCGGATAACCAAAAACAAGATTTAAAGCTTAAAATCAAGGTTAGTTTTCAAATTTTAAAACTTTTTCAATTTTTCTTGTATTTTGAAATTTAAGTTCATTTAAGCTTAGAAAACCTCTAATCTAAATTAGAGGAACGTAAAATAACTAGAATCTAAGCTTAGTTTGAAGAAAAACATATTTGAATCAAGATTTTTTATTTTTCTTCTATTTTTTTATTTTTAGATTTTATTGGATTTTTCAATGTAAATCTTGTTTAAATTAGTTTGAAAGTGTTTTACTATGTTTTTCTACCTTTTATGAGTGTTTTGTATGCCTGAGGTTTGAGAAAACAGGTTGAAATTGAGAATTGAGCTCAGGAGGCCGAGACTCGGGTTTTGAAAAATTCTAGAATTTTCCAGTTTGGTAGGCCGGACTTTAAGTTCAGCAGACTGGATTCATACGACTGGCAAGCCGAACCTAGAAAAGTTTGGCCGACCGGACCTGGTTTACCGGCAGACCGAACTGCATAGTTCGACAGGCCGAGCCAGAGAGACCGGCAGGTCGACCAGGCTTAGTGAAAATTTGTCATTTTTCACCCGTTTTTATTTTTTTGAACCTCAAAAGAGATTTTAAACTTCCAATATGATTTTGTGGACTTAAATGGCATACTAGAACACCATGAAGTAGATTAGTAACATAGTATATCCTAAGTTAGAAATTGATGAGCTTAGTTTATGTTTAAGGTTGCTCGTAGTTCCGTGGAGCTAACTGTCACGCCCTAGAGTACGGGAGGTGACGTGGTGGTTTAATTAAGATAATTAAATAAAGATTTAGTTAAAAATAGGGTTTTAGAGTTTAATTTATAAATAAAAATGAGATAATTTTAAAATCATTCAAATAGAATAATTTGAGCAAATAAAATAAACCATCATAATGATTAAGCAAATAAAAAGAACATTAAAACATTTAAATATGAGGTGGAACGTGTACGGGTCCCACTGGCCCACATATTGTGCACACACATATAGTACTAACAATAATACCATACAACCACAGTCCGAAATAAAAGAATAAGTTAAGAGTTTACATGCCTTACTTGCTATAGTACAACCTACCCAAATCTTCTACTGATTGTAAGTTCGGTCAGCGGACTCTTTTCCGATTCTAAGCTGTTGTCCACCTATAGGTAAGATTTTAAAACAAATAAAAACGTGAGCGAAAGGCTCAGTAGGATTATATTTGGAGCATATTCAGCTTTACAAGAGACTTTGTAAATCAGATGAATATATAGAAAACGAGCTAGAACAAATAAATGAATAAATAATTAAATGAGAATTTAATAAAAATATAATCTTACCAAAACAATTTAAAAAGGTCGACCAGAAAGAATACCATTTTCTTTTCCTGGGCAACCATATGTAATTCACCACCATAATGGCCCAGCTGGATTTCGGGACCTGCCCCCAAAGTCGTTCACTACACAACCCGATCTCTGATATGGCATCATGCTCGTATATCTTTTTATAATTAAAATCTCTATTTACCAAATATAATCATTAACATTTATTATGAGGTTCATTATGAGCATTTCTCAATCAGCCGTTTGTAAAGATATTCAAACAAAATCATTTTTCAATCAATGATCGAAAACATTTGATAAAAATCCATTTTTGGCTTAAATCATTTTGAAATAAGGCTACCAAAGAAAAGGGGTAAAAGTCCTACCTCAATTTCCGTATCGGTGTTCCACACTGTAATTTCGGTCCGCTATACGTTAGCTCCGTGGATCCACGCACAATTCCTAAACGCATAATAACTTAGTTCATTAGTATCTAACCCGAGGTATCCTATGATACTAAATCATCTCATAGTGTCCTAGTGTGCCATTTAGGTTTATAAAATCATTTTATAAAGTTAAAATTTCAATCAGGGTTCAAAATAGTGAAAACGGGTGAAAATCACAAAATTTGAGTTAGGTTCGGTCGGCCTGCCGGTCCCCCTGGTTCTGCCGGCCGAACTGCACAGTTTGGCCTGTTGGAAAACCAAGTCCGGTCGACCGAACATTTTCCAAGTTCGGCCTGCCGGTCGGATGAATCCGGCCTGCCGATCTGGAAAATTTTAGAAATTTTTACGCACAGGTCTCGGCTTTCCCCAAGCCCAATTCTTCAATCCAACCTGTTTTTCTCAATTCTTAGGCATGAAAAATCATCATAAACGATAGAAAATCATAGTAGAACACTTTTTAATGGATTAAAACAAGTTTTAAACAAGATTTTCACAAAATCTGAAAATAGAAAAAAAATAGAGGAAAAATAAAAAATCTTGATTTCAATCCGTTTTTGATGAAATAAAATCTGTATTCTAGCTAATCTAAGTCCATCTAACTTAGATTGAAGCTTTTTTAAGCTTAGAAACTCTTAGATTTCAAAATGCAAGAAAATTTAAAAAATTGAAAAAGTTTAGGAAATTTAAAACTAACCTTGAATCGAAGCTTGAATCGAGTTTGTGGTTGCTCAATCGTGTTCCCGAGCCTTCAATCCACAATCCCGAAGCTTGAAATCGAAATTTGATTCAAAAATTTTAGAGAGAGAATGAGAGAGAGTGAGAGAATCCGAGAGAGAGAGAGAGAAGAGAGAGATAGGCATGAGATAGAGTGAGGAAAAAGAGAGAATGAGTGAAATAAATAGAGGAAGAAAGAGAAAAGTGGTTGCACAAGACTGTGTGCAACTACACACTATTTTTCAAATTAAACTATTTTATTGAATTATAAATTAACAATTAAAAACAATTTAGAATAATTAAAAATCATTAAAAGAGTAAAATAACACAAGGTTACTTAATTTTCACAAAATAATCAAATTAAATTTAAAATGCTCATTATGGCACACTAACCCACCATTTAGCACTCTAATTATACTTAATTAACTTCGGGGTGTTACACTAACATATAACGGAGCGGGATTGCGGTGCTAAGTCACGATGCAGGATGTTGAGGTAGGACTTCTGCCCCTCTTTCTTGGTAACCTTGTCTTTAAAAGATTTTGATCTCAAAAAGAATTATACCAAAATGTTTTCAAGAAATGACATAACGTTTTAAATGTTTTCAAAAGGGGGCTTCTAACCATAACATGATTTCTTTCGAAACGATCTTTTACAAAATGATTTCCTTCAAGGTAATTTCTTTTGAAATGATTCTTTAAAACGAATTCCAAGGAACAGTTTAGATGAACCTCTTAGCAAGTTTTCATTAATTGTCAGAGGATGCATGCTCATAATGAATCGAATAATAAATGTAATTAAGAACACTTGGTAAGTGGGTTTTAAATAATAATAAAATAAATAAATATATATATATGCGTGTATGATGCCATATTAGAGATCGGGTCGTGTAGTGCACGACCTTAGGAGCAGGTCCCGAAACCTAGCTGGACCACTTCGGTGTGATTATCATGGTTTGCCCGGAAAAGAATGTAAATGTACTTTCTGAACGAACCTTTTTTTTATAAGACTTGTTTGAATAAATTTATTCAATTATTTATTCATTTATTTAATTAATTAAGTATTTATTTATTTTTTTATTAAACTTTGTTCTATTTATTTCTTAAAAGGGTAAATTTCATATTTAAATTAATTACCCGCTTTTAAACCTTAGTCCTATTGAGCATTTCGCTCACTTTTTACTTGTTTTCAAACTTTTCGCCCTCTAGGTGGAATCCAGCTTATGACCGACGGAGAGCCCATTGTCCGAACTCATGAGTAATAGAGGATTCTGGAGTAGGTTAGTAGCCGTGGTAATTCAAGGCATGTATCATTTAAATTTTATTTTTCATAATTGGACTGTGATTGTAATTTATTGTTGATATATACTATGAGTCTGTTTGGTTCGTGGTTCAAATCACGATTCAAATCATTTTACTACAGTATTTTCTCTCACAAAAATTTAAATCTTAATTCAAATTTTTTATTCAAATCTATGAACCAAACAGACTCTATGTGTGTGCACATGTTATGGGCTGGTGGGACCCAACACGTACCCTTCTTGCCCTCTTTAATGTTTTATTTTATTTTATTTCTATCTTATTTGTTAAATTATTATAAATGTTTGTTTAAAAAGGATTTTAAATTATCACGTTTTTCATAATTAATTAAATTCTTAAACTTATATTTTTATTCAAATTTCTTGCTTAATTAACTTAATCAACCTATCACGTCACCTCCCGTACTTTGGGGCGTGACAATTGATGTATATTTAATCACAAACTTTAGTTTAATTTTTGTTATAACTAAAGCTTTTAGCCACGGATTTTTAGTCACATATGTCATATTACAAACACATATATATTATGTCAATCAAGATTTAAGAATTGGAAGTACTATAGGTTACGCCGCTATATGTATATAAATGCATGTTTTGTTGCTGACCAAGCACACTCCAAAATTAAAGAGAAAGCTACAACTCAAGGAAATGGGTGTTCGATTGAATCTAGTGACCTGCTCTGAGACCCTTAATAAGGTGAATGCTTTTGCTTTTGCATCGTTACCCACGGCTCAAGCTTAATAGATCTCGAAAGTTGCTCACGATGACTACTTCCAATCTGCACCATCCTCATGACAACAAGTGAGTGCTCTTCATACTGCGCTTTTTTCCATCTGAACAAGCCTTTATTAATCTAGCAAGCAATATACATTTGTTTTTTAATATGCAGTCGCATTAGAGCGAGGAGTCTGCATTTCGAATCAGCTGGTCTACTTCTATCAACGTCAGTCCACGAGCAATGCAAAATAAAATGAAAGTTAATGGAAATAGAAGAATTAAAAACTGCTATATAAATATGGATACGTAATAGAAGCTACGTAACGAAATTGCAACCAAGTCATGTTGCACACTTTGTGCTGCAGTAGTAGAGAGGAAGAAAATTCCAAAAAGTCTTTTAAAAGGACCACTAGACACTGCTTCTCTCCCTCTCTTTTTAATTACATGCTTTTAAAATATTTTAAAGCACATGCAAAAAGACTAACTATCTCATGTACTTATAGCTTTTTTAACAGAAATTTTAACAATTTAAAAGGATTAATTAAAAATTAAATGATAAAGTGTGAGTTTCAAAGTTTTAAGTAACAAAATGATAGTGATTCAATGAGCTGAAGTTTAAGGAGCGTACGTAAGATTTAATCCTATTATATATAAATGACGACAATATAGTATATATGAGGATCACTTTCTTGGTTCTATCGTTTATTAACATGTTTTCTTTAATTAATTTATTAGTCTCTCTCGAACGAAACACCTTGCCTTATGATTGTATTTCTTTTTTTCTTTTTTTCTTTTTTCTTTTTGAAAAGAATCTATTTTTATTTCATGGGCGGCCACGTGCTTCAATGTAACTATACACATATACAAGTGAACGTGAGTGTGTCTTTACACGGGGAATTAGAATTTAGAAACCATGATTACTTGACAATGTAAATATCGATTTTTGTATAAATTTGCGCATGCAGGCTGATTAAACCTTACACATTTATGTATATTTCCTGCACCACTGCAACGACAACCATATATACACATGCGTTATTCCATTCTTGAATAATTAGCTGACAAGAGTATGTAATACATATATATATGTGTGTGTGTGCGCGTGCGGTTGAGAACAATCTTTAGTACAATTCATTCTCTCATGCAATTATTGTAGCAGTTTTGATGCTCTTTTACAGTGAATGCTGCAATAAGATTTCCTATAAAAGCCCCCAATCTTCCTGTCAATGGAATTAAAATTCAAATGGTTTTAACCGTATTAATAATATGGGTATTTATATTATATAAATATTGCAAGTAATTTAGAAGTAATTAATGAGAGAGAAAATTAAAAAAAAAAATTTATTATTGGTATTGGGAGAGAAAGGAAAAGAAATAACTCATACCATTAATATATATAGTCATTATATATGTGTTGATGATTTGTACCTTGTTGGTTAAATTTACGGCAATTAACAAGACATTTAAGGAAACATTTTCGTTGCACATAAGCAGCCCTCAACTTACTTAGGGCCGGCAATACGGGTTGCGACACGACGACACGACACAAATCCGACATGATTTTTTGTAGGTTAATGTCAAAAAATTTAACCACGGGTCATTTTAGTGTCGACCCGAAACTGACCCGTCAAAAAACGGGTCGTGTTCGGGTCAACCCGTCTGACAAGAAAATGACTCATTTTTGACCCGTATTTAATTAATTAAATTTTAAAAAATTAATATTATTTCATATATATAATATAAGCCCTTAAAAGATTAAACCATGCTTCTCGTATCACTCATGTTCTTGTTGAAGTGGTATAAAACTCTTCTAATTTTATTTTTTTTAATATTATATATATTAATGTGGCGGGTCACATCCGGATTGCGGATCACAATCGGGTTACGGGTCGAAAACGGGTCGCGGGTCCTATTTTTTGACACTGTGCATAAGAAACGGGTTGACATGGATCGTGTTCGTGTCAACCCGTATTAAAACAGGTCGTGTTCGGGTTGAGAAATCTCAACCCATTCGTGTCACGGGTTAGGTTAATGTCGACCTATTTTTGTAAAAATTAACTCCAACCCGACACAAACCTGACCCGCCAACCCGTTTTGCCACCCCTAAACTTACTGCATTTCTTTTGAGTGCAATGTTCTAAGCACGCTTTATCCCAAATGAAAAAATTTCCAACATTCAATCCCGGAGAAGCTTCATCAGATGCAATTTTGGAAGGATTATGATTGGCCACTTCTGCAACAATTTTCACTATATTAATTTTTAACATTATCAATATCAACAAATAAATCAACACCTTTTTCATTATATAGATGATCGATCAATATGTACATATATAGTCCGGCCTCTCTAACTCCCTTAACATTGGATATGCAAACTACATATATGCATATATATAATATATACGTGTAATTAAATCTGAACAAATATTTGCTATTAGTTTAGGATTTATTTTCACCACAGTTTTTTCCAAAAAATGGAATTGACTCGAACAAGTTAATCAAAGAATTGGATTGCTATGACTTTTTTTAGTGATTGAGTAATAGAAAGGGTTACCAATTCGCCAGATGTGTCTATCGATACATGATGCATATGGTGCAAATGGTCTGTATACTTTAACAATTAATAAAACATGACGACTAATTATCAATTATATGTATCAATCTGTTCTTTTGTTAACTATAGCATGCCTTGTCTCTTTAAAGGATTTTTATAAAGAAAAAAACTTGAAGGTGGAAAATTTACATTTTTTAAATCCCAAAATTAAAGTGTTGTGTGGAAGTACAATCAGATGATTCTTAATTACAACTATACAAGTATTTAACGTATATATAAATTATGTACAATAATTTACCAATTTAGGAATAGGTCTATTAAAAAAAAATTAGGAATAGGTCGTATATATACACTTAGTTTTAAAAGTAAGAACTTAAGGCTAGAACTAAACGCTATAACATATGAGAGCTTTATATTATGTCAAACTATTGTAGCATATTAGAGCTTTATACTGTAGCAAGTTGAAATTTTCAAACAAAGCCACATTCTATTTAACACCTCTCCTTTTTTTTTTTTTTTTTTCTTTTAGTAAACACCTGTCTATTATTATTATTATTTTTTCAAAGTATTGGTGCCAGACATATAATCAGTACATTTTATATATTTGGGAAACCAACCAGAATATCAAACAATTGATGATATGCAGCCCCTTGGGAATAGCTAAAATATCCCAATATGGAAAACGTCAACATCAAAAGTTTACCCGTTAGTTTTAATGTGACGTTAAAAGATAAGTAAGGAAAAAAAATTATGCATATCCATGGAAAGTGCTTTTTAGTTATTTGAAGAGACTTAAAAACGACCGCTTCAAGGAAACAACATAAATCTTAGAACCGCAATCAGAAGAAAAAGCAAATTTTGAACTGATATGAACGATTGTTGAGCACGACCAAGACCGTAACAACTCCAAGCAAAACGACAACTACAATTAAGGGTGGTCCAAATTTAATGCGACAAAAAGTAAGAAATTACAGTAGCAAACCCTTTAAACGACGTGAAACGACCCTAAACATGAAAAAGTGAGAGAATTATAAGGGGCAAGCGTCGAGAAGGAAAACTAAAATGAAATGAAATCAAAATTTCAAACGACAGAAGTCTTAAATGTGGTAAGTAATAAACGACGTAGACAACAGATACGAGAATGACTACGAAAACGACAAGATCCTCATAAGGATAATGGCTTGGAGAAATGACAAACATCACTAAACGACGTCAACCTGAGAATAAGGACAACCATATCACGACAAGAGTATAGTAAACGACAACTTCCATAGAACGACCCGAAATTTTAATAACGACAGCAACAGCACATATGAGAAAAAAGTTGAAACTTGAAACAACGGTTACATAAATTAAAGGAACAACAAATTTTTTTTGAAATCACATTTACTAAAAAAATCTGACCAAACAACCAAAGAGAAGACCGAAAGTGGAAGACGAAAATATCGTCGCAAAGAATGTAAAACGTCAACCATAGAAAAACAAACGCCATAATTTTAAAAAACGACATCAGTTTTAAACAACGGAAAACATAAACGATAAACAACACCAAAGAGAAAAATGACCACAAGAGGAAGAAAAATTGAAATTGATATTTGAATGATAAACGACAAGAAGCATAGAGACACAGTAAAACGACAATAAAACAGAAGAACAACAATCAAAATAAAATAGACCAAAATATGAAGGAAAAAACTATAAGAATTTCGTAAACAACGACAAAACGAAGAAAAGCATAAAGAGATGATAAATCTTAAAACATGACACGCAAAAACGATATTGAGAGAGCAAACAACAACTAAAAGAAACGACGCTAATATAGTTAAAAAGGAAACAAACTAAAGAACTACACTACAATGAAAAGCACAGAATCATATAGAAAGGACTACAAACCGAATAAACGTGAAAAACGACGATAAACATTAACCCGACAAGACCTCATAAAACGACAGTAAGATAGTAAAACGACAAGAAGATAAAGAACCTTTAATAAAACACTTAAACGACAGCAAAAAGGATAGGAAGTTACAACAATCAAATTGAAAACCAAAAAAACATATAACGTGCATTTTGGAGCATGGTTTGAACTGCAAATTGCAGTTCCAACTAAATTTTTAATAATATTTTTTTATTCACATGTTATATTATTTTTTGTTTAAATTTTTAATTTCAACTCATTTTTCAAAACCAAGTAATGATTTAAGCACCACTAGCATAAAAAAAAAAGGTGAACTTTTTTTTTCCTTCTTTCCATAGCACTAATGGAAATAGGTAACTTAGATAAGATTGGTTTTGATTATCTTTTTTTTAATTGCTATAATGTCAGGTTTTATAATTATTTTCTATAGTTACTCAAAGAAATTACAAAAACTACTTGCAATAATTTTTAGTAATTACTTTACACAGCAGTGATATAAAAGAAAAATATTAAAACCCAGTGCTATTAATTATTCTCAAAATAAGTAAGATCGTCATTTGAAATAATTAGCATGGAAATTGTGAAAAGAAAAGAGATAGAGACACATGATGGGGTTGGGGGTAAGAAAAGAAAAAGAATAAAAGAAGAAAAAAAAAAGATAAAAATAAAAATAGAAAAGAAAAATGCTACAAAAATGCCACGTGTAAGTACAAATTGGAATGGTCACACGTGCGAAGCAAAAGCGGGAAGCAGTGTCATGTCATAAGTGGGGAAAACAGGTTTTCTGTTTAGGTCATAAATAATAAGTTTGTAACGTTAAAACTCTCCTCCAGTCTCTCTTTTCTCTCTCTCCCTCTCGTCCTCGTATCTCCACGCCGCCGTAAACTCCTCTTCCTCACCTTTTTTGTCTTCTTAATGAACTCTCAAACTCTCTCAACTCTCGACCTCCACTTCACTAAGCTACCAGGTACTCTCATTTTTTCTACGTTTGTACACAAATTTTTTTATATATACACACACATAACAGTGTTAATTATATTTGTGCTTTTCAGTACAAGAACCTGCTGAAGTGCTCTGCTCTTTCCAGCAAGTTCTTTCTTTCTTTTTTGCAAGCATTATCTCTTACTTCAGGTATATATTTTCGTTACCGATTGTTACATATTTCTAGCTTCAGTTACATTATATATGTCTCCAGTTCATGCTAATTATTTCACTGCTAAGTGTTATGTGTTTCATGTTGTCATTGGAAACAATCATTATTTTTTCCTTGCGAGTTTTTTTTTTTTTTTTTTTTGAAAAGGGGGACATGGGTTGTCAAATATTTTACTTTTAGTGGAAATTTGGGTTTTGCTAGCTTTGGGAGACACCAAAAAACATTTAGGCTATTCTTAATTTTGGAATTTTGTTCTTCATGCTTATTCATTGTCATTCCTGGAATTTCTCTAAGACATTAGATAAATCTCCTCGTTTGTGATGCTGGGGTTTTTTTGATAATCCATTTTAAATTTTTGTTTATATAACTTTTCGCCTTTGAGAAAGCAATTATAGATATTATATGAGTCTCTACTCTCAATAATTTGTATGCATTTATGTTCAATGTGGATACTATTTTTCTAGGATACAAGAATTTTTGTCTTGTACTAAATATTTTCTCTTCCATTCAGTGAGGAAGTTACTTCTTGCTCAGTTTTTGTTAGCTTTGTAGGTGCCTTTGAAAGTGTTCCTAGTGTTCTTTCTCTACACTTTTTTTTTTTTCCCCAAAAAATGGCTCTTAAAGTGAGGAAGCATCGTGTTATTGCTAAATTTCCTCTTCAAGAGACAGTCAATACCATAGGCCTGTTCTGTGCAATAGTCATGGTCTAATTTCTGAATTTTGAAATGTGTAATATGTTGATTTATCCTCACTAAACCAGCAACTTTTAATGAAGATGATTGTCAAAAGGAAGCGATTTAAGACTTCCAAGTGATTATTTCTCTACTGTAGCAAGTGAAAACTTTGTAAAAATTCAAATTTTAAGAGAGAAAATATTGTAGCAAAATTATTTTAAACCACGTTTGCAAACAGATAATTTTACAATTTCATAAGTTTGAAAATGTATAGCATGGGCTCTTTCAGTATTTACATTTTCATTACGCATTTGAAAGGAAATTCTCTGCCCCTCTACTCCGAGTTTGGGAAAAAGTTTTTCTTCTGTGACATCTTAATTGCCTTAACTGCATTAGATAGGCCTGATCTCAATCTTTAACCTTTTGAGTGCAAATTTTGGAGCAGAGTAAATTCCTCACTAGCTCATTTCGGCTGAATCTGGTTTTGAGTTACGTATAAAGAGTTCCTCTGAAGTACCCCCTAACTAATAAAAACAAGGCAAGTTTGGAAACTCTTGCGGCATGGCTCCAGCTCAACCATTGATGGAAGTTGAAGAAGACCACAAGCTAGAAATAAAGGCAGAATTTACACCTGACAAGGGAAACAAAATTTCCATGGCAAATTCCACCATGAAGGGCTTAAGTTGCAGTAATAACTGTGAGGACACTATAATTGGAATGGAAGATCAGTTTGACGACAAAAGTATGATTCCCGAGGATGTAGACATCGATGTAACAGGATGTAGAAATCATTCTAATAGCAGATTGGCTGAAACGGAGGACCCTAACGCAACTGAATACTCGAGCTCATTTGATGGCACTGCGGATGAGAATAATAATTGTTATGGATTTAGTGAAGACGAAGTTGAGTCACAGTTTTTTG
The DNA here is from genome assembly GCA_946598075.1 of Artocarpus hirsutus. Lineage (NCBI taxonomy): Eukaryota > Viridiplantae > Streptophyta > Magnoliopsida > Rosales > Moraceae > Artocarpus > Artocarpus hirsutus. Next base: position 91,387 of record CAMOHE010033780.1, on the reverse strand, counting down.
GGGATGATGGTTTCAGTTCTTCATTTGATGCATTTCGTAGTCTATTTCAATTGAGGTAATGTGCACTAATAGCTTGTGGTTTCCATTAAAACCATGTCACAAGATTGTTTGAAACTCATTTCTGTTTCTTCCTTTCCCTTTCAGGAAGAAGAAATTGACAAATCACTGGAGGAGCTTTATACGCCCCGTGATGTGGCGCTGCAAATGGTTGGAATTACGGATCAAGGAAATTGATTCGCAAGCGATGAAGTATTCCAGAGAGCTCGAAGCATATGATCAGGCAAAGCAAGCATTAGAACAATTTACTCCAGATGAATTCTGTTCGAAGTCATTGCCATTTTCTAGTCAGTACAACGGAAAAAAGGCTATGAAGAGGAGGAAGCGGACGAGAGTTGAAGACACAACTGATCTAACATCATACATGACACAGCATAACCTTTTCTCCTATCTTGGTAGGACTTGACATAATGGTTTGCAATTCCCAACCTCAGAAACAAATAATTTTTTTAACGTTGGTTTGTGGTGTATTACAGAAAATAAGAAGTCAGATCCTGATAGCACTTTGCTGGCTGATGAGTGTGGTAATGCAGGTAAAATTTTGCTTCAAGTTAAGTTCTTAAAATATTTTTCCAATATCTAATACCTCTGAAATTTAAAGGAGAAAGCAAAATAATCCATATATGTGTGAATCTGAAGTTATACTTTTTTTTTTATCATTATTAGATTTTAACTTTAAAAACTATCACTTGTGTCCTTTTTCTTTTTTTTTTTCACCCGAGTCTTTTCCATTTTGGGACAGTAACCACCAAGCAGACTTCTGATTGTAATGACAAACATGGCACGGATGACTGGACATCGATCGAGTTTAGAGTCGGTGATAGTTCCATGGAGCATGTTCTTTGGAAGATTGAGACGCTGCATTCACGGGTTAAGAAACTGAGGGGTCAAATTGACATGGTGATATCCAAAAATGCATCAAAGTTTTCTTCGGAGAACTTGAGCATCCTTGTGCCTTTAGACGTGCAGACCAGCTCAGCTCATAGTCCTGCATTCTCCACTGGCAATGGAGACGCAATATCTCCGGGAGCTATGTACGCCAGAGCTCAACATTTAACTGACTATGATGTTGGAGATATGGTTCTTCCTCAAAGTGTCGTTTCAAGCTTCAGAGAAGCCATCTGTGTTCCCGATATTATTGAGAGCACCGTGGGACTTTTGTCTGCTGCCGATGTTACCCTTCATCAGCCTCAGTTTGGAGACTCAAGTGAAGATGTAAGTACTCTTTCTCCAACACTCTCCAACTTTTGCTATAGCCTACTAGATAACAACTATTGCCAATCTCAAAACTAGAGAATTAAACTAAATATTAGACTGTGTAAATCATATTTGTAGAATGTGATAGAAGAGTTCATAACTTATTAGGTACTGTTTTTCACCTTGATCAGAGTAGTTCCAGATTTATCCTTGGATCAACAAGTCAATCTTAACCCGAGCACCAGTAGTCGCTTGAGACCTTATAAATTCTCGTGTTCTTATAGGTGAACCTCACTTCTTGGCCTTTCTTATCCTATCTTTTTGACAAAAGAATTCATAACTTGATTAGTTCTAGGTGTATTGACTCTTTTACCAGCTTCTCATTACCGACTCACATGGCAGCTGGTAGGTGAGTTGTCATCTTTTTACTAGTAGATGTAACTTTTTAATACTAATTGACGTGACAATTACTCGTACTACTAAAAGAATGACAACCCTTATGCTATGTCAGTTGGACGTAAAATGTTGGGACTCCTACCATTATTCTCGTAGTGCTGACTTTCTCAACATAGATCAGAACAGTTCTAGACGGTGTTAACATTTCCTTGGATCAACACGTTACCCTTAACTCAAGAGAATATAAGACCAAAGAGAAATTTTCGTCGTTTGTGGATCACTAGGATTAGTGTAGTAATTGAAGCCAATAAAGTATACTACAGTCATAGTACATTAATACACCATCAGACAATTGCTTCTTAATCAAAAAAATACAACAAATAGCCATATTAAATAGGAATTGTCTCTATATGATATTCATTGAGATCTTAAAATAAGATGAGGAGATTGAAAGCAACGAAATCCGGTGAAATGTTTTAAATGGAGTTCCTTGGTAAACGAACTTGGGAAAGAATTTCTCATTTTTTCTTCTCTCCTTGGGACAATCTAGAATTACGGGTTATACTCAACAAGTGGGATTTGTGACCTTATTTTCTATATTTGATGTTGTGATGTGAAGATTGTGGATAACGTCCTGATGCATGAGGAGGCAGTTGAAGGAGTAGGACACACACCTACTTTCCAACCCCTTGAGGAACCAGACATTATGTGTGGACAAGAAGGCATGAATCCTTGTTCCCTACCATCTTCATCAGTATTACAACCTGATCCTGCAATGACGACGGCAACGGCGACAACAAATTGTGGGGTTGTTCCTCAGGGGCAGTCAACTCTCAAATCATGTCTGGCATCAGATGTCCATATTCCCATCATCAAGAGAAAGAGAGGGGAGAGAAAAGCTGGTTCGGTTGTTTGGAATAAGAGATGCTCTGGCGAGACTGATAGTCAATGACTTCCAAAAATAAAAATAAAAATAAATCCTTTTTAGATGTATATGCTCGTTGAATGGTCTAATTTAACGTAGTTCTCGCCCGTTTTCTTTCATGAGTTTACATAAATGACTGTTTCTTTCTCATATGAAATAATTAGCATATTTGTGTACATATAAGAGAGTTGTATTTTGATTGACTATGGTTTATTTTTTTTACTTAAACGTGTTTTTGTTGGTAGTTTTGTCTGTCGTTGGAAGGAGAATTGTTAGAAGTCTTAAGTCTTTTTTTTTTTTTTTCTTCTTTAAGTTGAAGTCCAAAGTTAAAAAAGATATAACTAATTTTCCAAAACCAAAGCTAAAGCGGCCTTAAACTGATTTTAATTTTCCATTTTGAGTCCCTCCTTATCTACCCCTTTTGTTCACATTAGTTTTTTTTTTTTTCATATCAGTACAATGATTCAAAAGCCGTTTACAAGAAGAAAAAAATATGTACTTAAATATCTGTCATAGGATGCTTTAAATATTAAAGACCACGAGCGTATCATGAAATGCCTTTAAAGTGGAAAGAAAGATTTCTACATTCGTTGAACAAAATTAAACAAACTAAAAATACATGTACACTTTTCAAGGAGGCCAAAAAAAAGAGAGAAAAGGATGCATGAAAAAGAAAAAAAAAAGCGGTTGATATGTGATTAATTGGTCGAGAATGATAGGATTTGATTAATGACATGATTATGCCAGCCTCAATAGTCAATACTGGCCCGGGCTGGGTTAGGTTGGTTTGGTTCATTCATTTTGCTCTGCAACAAATTGATGATCGGTGTCTGAAAACCAGCACGTGTTCATATCTTCACCTGATCTGAACTGCATTATGACCTGCACGTGATCTGTTAGTGTATATCCAATAAAAAAATGAATTTCTCAAATGGCCCTAAACTTTAAGCGGTGATGATGTGAACCCAATTTTTTTAATCAAGATGTTCCTAAACTCTTATAAGCTTTCCGGTAGTTTAATTATAATTGAAGTTTTAAGTTTAAGAACTATAATATATTAGAGTTTTACAGTATAGTAATTTTTTACATTTTATTATAATTGCTGATAGTTTTATACTATTTACAATTAAAACTGATAAGTTGAAATTAAAATACTAAACGGACACAGTTAAAAAGGATGCAAAAGAACTGAATTTCACATCAAACCATAAAAACTTGAATGGAAAAGACCATGTGTTGCTAAATATCAAGTTCTACCTTTGTGGTAGGATTGGGGGAAAAATGTATGCTTTGACAAACCTTTTTCTGATGTCACCACAGGGCAAGTGATTAAAAAATAAATCTCAAAATTGTGAGAATTTTTCTAATGCAAAGAAAAAAAATTAATTTGATAGACTTTTTCTCTTCCTGGAAAAGATTTTGCAACAAAATTTATGCGCCGTTACCTTCCTTAAAATTGAAGTTCGGATCACATTCACTGGAGAGTTGTTTTTAATTTGTTGGAAAATAAAAGCCAAACTGTCTCTATCATCACATAAATATATTTGTAAGTGACCTTAAATTTAGGGGAAAGCCCATAAAGTTACTAGTCACTGAGAATCACTGTCAGCTTCATCCGTTTTATGGGAAGCTCTTCATTCCATCCCAAAGTGGACAAAATGATTTCTATGGTCTACATTGCATCAAAAGCAAAAGATGACCGAAAACTCTGCAACCTTTTGACCCAAAAGGGCATTTGTCAAGTTTCTGGCTGCATCATATTTTTTGTTCACTCTTTTGAGAAATTTACACTCTCAATACCATCAAACTTGTTATAAAAATGTGTAGCTATATTGATTTTGACAAAATAAGTAGCCATATATATGTGACATTTTTTTTTTTTACAAAATTTTAACTTTTTAATACAAGGTGATAACATTGAAAACAAGTTAAATGTAACATGGAGGTAGATTTTATTTTGTTAAGTGCTACACGAATATACAAACAGTATTACAATGAGGAACAAAAGAATATTATATCTATTAGATTGGTTCGACTGCCAGACCGAATACATTTACATAACTATTTCCCTAAAAATTTTAGTGGAGCTAATTAATCAGTTCAAATTTAAGCTCCAATTAGCCTGGCCATGGTGCTCAGACTTGGTCATCATAATTATGGAAGAACTAACATAGATAGCGAAGCCTTGGCCAACATTTGATAATGGAGGCTATCCCAAATCCAACGTCCCCAATCAATTTTTTTTTTTTTTTTATTTTAACTTGGAGCAGCTTTTAGGGGTCTCCGAAGATGACATCACCAAGAGATGAATCATGCTGCCATCCCTTGGCAAATTATTTACAAACACCCTGGATCTTACAATGCCCCTTCTCTCTCATGGACCATATTACTCTACTTTTTAGGAGTTTATCACAACATTTCCCCCCTTTTTTTCAGCATAAATATCACCAAAAGCCATCGTTTATAATTTATAATTTATTCATACACACGTATATTTGCGGGGACAATTAATTGAAAGTAATGTTAATAACGGCATAAAAGGTAAAAATAAACTCCAACTTGTTAACCACTTTAACAAGTCATGCACAGGAAAAGATGTTTTTGGCAGCTAGTTTTGAGAAATGAAGATAGGCACAAGTGGTTTTTGCTTACTTTCATACATGATTCTATTCAATTGTCCTAATTAAAGGCAGGCCAGACACGTCTTACTACACAATAAAGCCCCAACTGTCTTCCATGCTATAGCCATAATCATGGTGATTTAAGAAAACAAAACATGATTACTTGGGTCTATTCCTTAGAAAGTCAAAAATTAATTAATTGATTAACTAAGACAATATAAAAATTGTGTACACAAAAGGTAAGAAAGGGCATTTCAGTAATTGCAAAGATAAAGCCTACAATTTTACTTTGCCTTTGAATTTTTAAATTCTCTCACTCTCTCTCTCTCTTTCTTTGTGTCTGAAAAATAAAGAGGAATCACGCCTGCCAAAGCAAAAAGGGGAGGATGAGGGACCAAAGAATGGGGAAAGAAGGGAGAAAAGTAGAATAGAATTTGTTCGAGTCGATAATATTGTCAATTTTTAGAATAGAAATTTAGAAGCAAAAGGCTTCTCACAAACTCTCAACTCAACCCAAATGATACTTGTTTGCTCCTCTCTTTCTTCAGCTTTTTCTTACTCCACCTTCCCACCTTGTTCATGCAAGATCCAAAGACCTCGCAAGCAAGGTATGCCAACGTAATGCTCTCTCTCTCTCTCTATCTCAATAATAGAGTTTTTTCTACGCATATATGAATCGTGATGATCAGTCTCTGCTGCTTGTTTAAATTACACATAAACATGATAAATTATAAGCACCAATTAATTAGAACCTGCTCTTTTAATAACATACTCATAATTGTATAGATACTTAATTTCTTTGCATGATCTGTGTCTTTAATTGGCACTGTGGTTATCTTTGAAGTTTTAGGATCAAGTTTTCCACCACACAAAGCAAACTCAGTTGAGTAATACAAAAATGCATCATCAGTTCTTTTTTTAAAAGAAAAAAAAAATTGTTAGGGATTAATTTGTAAACTCTGTGTGGAATCTGTGACATGTACAATGGGTCCCATAATAAAATATAAGAATTTGTGATTGGTTGAAAATTGGAATCTAGAATCATCCCTAATAGTGATATGGCATTGACTGTTCTCAATAGAAAGATTTAAAGCATAATTAGCAGAGCTGCTACTGCAGAACACATTTGAGCATAGACCCATCTACGGTGGACCCATTTTCTTGGCATTCCACCTTCTTGGTTCTAGGCATCCCACGGCTTTGGGTGGGCTATACCACACGGAGGCTGTAATTAGCTGGGCCTATGCTCAAGCTTGAGTTGGGCTTCACTCGCAATTAAGCCCAAAAACTATTTGGATGTTTTATTAGGGTCAATAAGACGCGCAATTATGTTGATTGAATTAAGATATAACTTCAGTTTCTAAAAATTTTAGAAATGTCTCAAAATATCATTTAAAATTATTACTATATATGTAGTACAATATGTGATATTATTAAGATAATTATTAAGTCATTAAATATATTTTAAGATATTTTAAATTTTGTGTTATATTTTATTTTATAACAATAATTTGGTCACGTATTACAATTTTTTTTTTATTATTTCTTTCCTCTCTCTTTAGATTTTTTTTAATTTACATTTTTAAAAAATTGTGTTATACTATTACTCATATTATTTTCTTAAAAAAGTAATTAATATAAATTGTTTAAATCTTTTTTTCTAATCAATTCAAATAGACAAACACCGACACTCTCTCTTCCTCTAACTTTCTCATCTATGACAATATTTTTTAACGGCATAATAAGTTTTAAATATGTGTGAAATTTATAAAAGGTAAGTTTCAAAAGATTTAAGTTTTTAACATGTGTAAAATTTATAAAAATGCATTTCAAAAAATGGTATTCATGAAAATTCTTCTTTGTTGCTTTTTTTTTTTTTTTTTTGCCTGAAATAATCCTCTTTAGATTTTGCATTCGTTAGGAATTAGGGACATGATCATCTGGGACCACCGTAAAGATTCTGTAAGAATGTAGTACAGAAACAGGAGCCAAAATTATGGTGTTCAAAAAGACGTTTAGAATGCTTTCAAAGGGGTCCAATATTGGACATTTGGAATTCTAAGAATTTGACTTGGACTTGCACTCGTTTGCCACGTATCAGTTACGACCAAAAAAAAAAACCCCTATGATATAAGTTAGGGTTTGTTTGGTAAATAGATTTAAATTAGTGATTCGATTTGAGTTAGTATGATTTGAGTTAGTGATTTGAATTGTTATCCGAATTGATGTTTGGATGTACATTTATGTTTTAATATAGGCATAGAATAAAATTAGAATTTGTGTTTGGAGAGGTAGTGAAAATAGTTTTTGATTTATCAACAAATCTAATAAAATCTTAATATGTACCTTTATTGAATTCTCCCTCTCTTTGACATCTTTTTTCCTTAATTTCTCTGCAATATTCGATTTATAAAGCTGAATTTGCCAAAAACGACATTCTGTTGTTTTTTTATTGTTTGATGACTAGAACTTGCCTTAGCCCATATGGGAGCTGGCTTGGTCAAGCAATTTTGGAATATATAAATATTCTGTGTTGGCGGAGAAAATTGCATGTACATTATTCTTGACCACAAAAAAAGCTCACTTTTCTTCTATGCAATTGTTACATGTCCAAAATGTATTAGCTCTTCATAATTGGCTTGTTCAAAGACGATCTATTTCGGTTTTTACATGTCCAAGAAAAAAAAATCAGTAATTTACACTAAGGAAAAATATTCTATATCTTGACACATGATGAAATGCATGCGACGTGTCTTTTTGTACAAATATGATCAATTTCTTGTAGATAAATTTATGGGATTACAAGACTATCAATTTGATTGCAATTAATAATAATAATAATAATAGTAATAGTAATAGTAATTAATGTGTCACAGGACGAAGCCTTGGTATCAGAGAGCAATGGAGATGACCAGCCTCTGGAAAACCATTTCCAAGTCCACAGAGGTTTCAACAAGTCCCAATAATGCCACCAATCTATGGAAAACCATCTCCAAATCCACAGATATTTCCACACCAAATCATAATAGTAATAATAATAATAATTCCAACAATAGATCATCACAAAAGCTAAGGAAATGTACTTCCCTCAAGGTGGCCACTTCCTTTACTAGGGTTTGTCTATGTGCACCAATTTCTTCCTGTAATGAGGTCTTCAGAGCCGACCATCAGATTAATCCACCAAGGAGAAGCAATAGTTATCCGAGATCAAGGCCTTCGTTATCATCATCGACGACGACGACACAAGATAATATTAGGGTTCCAAGCGCCAGGCATAGCACGGAAATGAGAAGGGTTTTCCGGGGAAAGTCTTTGACGGATGATGTTTTGATGAGAAGATTTGTTGTGGAAGAAGAAGCAATGATGCAAGTGAGGAGGAGGAACCAAATGGAAGTGATAAGGAGGAGAAATATGATGAGAAGAATGAAGCTTGGACCTAGTCCTCTAAGAAGAATGGTTTTGGCTAGAGATGATGATCACGAGGAGGAAGTTTAAACTCCAGATCATGATGACAATATATTTAATTAGTACTTAAAATTTTGGAATATTTTCATTGATCCTTTTTTTTTTTTTTTTGCTTTTCTGCTTTTTTTACTTTTATTTTCCTTCGGGGTTTTAAACGCGCATAATAATTTGTACTTTTTTATGGGCAATTTTACTATCTAAAAGGTTAGAAATTAAAATTAAAGGTGTTATTGTTCAAATTCAAATATAACCGCATGGACCAAAATATATATTCACCAATATAATTTCTGCCTAGCTAGCTAGGTTCCTTGATGGCATTAATTATTTTTCTTAATTTATGTGTTTTGTTTTAACGAAATGCATGTTTAGACTAAGGATAGTACTAGCTGATGTAAAAATATGAGCTTAATCAAATTGATTTAATAGCATGTTTGCTTAATTAATTAACATTATGTGACCAATTCACATTTTATTACCAACAAAAAGTATGCGCTATACTTGGAAGCAGTCAATACTTTAAGAAGGACTAGGTTAAGATAAAAGGTTTGCAAAGAGACACAATTTAACTTTCTAGTTTCTACAGATGAACTGCCAACAACAAATGCTAACTAATTAACAACTGCATATATAGCTAACTTCGCGCTAAATTTAAAATAATTAGTTTTGCTTATAAGCCACTCAAGGACAAAAAATAATGAACTACTTCCAAAGCAAGAATAGTTGGTGTTTAATCCTCGTCGAAGTTGTCAGGTTAGGTTTATTTATGACTTTGGTAATTGTCTGAGTAATTTCAACTCCATGCGTAATATTAATTTTTTTTCAGTCTTGTCTTTTTTCATATACATATTCATTATCTTCAATTTCTGAATTTACTATTTTTAAAATTTTCAATGTAAGATTTTTTTATTTTTTTTTTTATTTATTTTTTTTTTTTAGTATTCCCGTTTCAACTTACACGCCAAAGAATTTTTTTTAAAAAAAAATTCCCTTTCTACTTTTTTTTTTTTTTAATAAAGAAGTGCAACAAAAAGTTGGCTGTATTCTAGCTCTTGATATTAAGTAAGTCCTCATGATCTGGTGTCGTTGAACAATATTTTTGGCTTAATTTTCCATGTGGTGAGGGAGAAAATAAAATATTGGTTGAACTCCCAATAATTTAGAAATCGATATCTATATGTTGGAAAAATTTCAGCCGTAGATAATCAGGGATGAATGTCTAAGCCACATTCGTAATTTCACGAACAAGTGAACCTTAATCTGGTACAACTCCACAATCAGCCAATTAACACCTTCAACCACTGAAACATCATGAGTGCAAGCAATATAAATATTAATCCCATAATTATTATACACGTATACATACATGCGTGCGCTCACACATCACTCATTAAACTGACCCGATCTTTCTTTTTTCTTTTTTTTCTAATTTATTTTTGAAATGATTCTGTTTGTTTAAACAGATTTCGTAAGAAGAACTATTTCAACCATAAAATCATAATCTATTAAGGTAGATCCACCTATGAGCAAGGATAGGCTAGGCGGTTATTTTTTGAACTTTTTTTAAAAAAATTTTGTATGTGAAATTTTATTTTCTTTTAAAATTATATTTTATTATTTTAGAATTTTACGTCTCTTTATTTGTCCAACGTTATTGTTGAAAAAGATATGACAATATGTGGTGAATTTATTTACTGTTAACATCGTGTATATGTACAGAGATTGAATGGTCTCTATTAGGAAACTATATACAATATCTTACTACTAAAAATAATCCTTTGTCTAATATTTATATCGTGAAATTAAGGCTAAGAATTTACGTGAGGTTTTGTTCTATCAATTACTTCAATCAGGTCCTCGGTTTTTTAATTATTTTTTCTAAGCTTGGCCTGTGTGGATAACCATAATTCGAGTAATGACGAATTATGTTATTATAAGATTTCTTCCACTGCATCTATCAATTATTAACTGCCGCTGCCCCCGCTAGTTGGGTCTTTCCTTAACTTTTTTTTTTTATAATTTTTTTGTGTTGTGTGTTTTAAGAATATGTAGGTTTCTTATTTATTTCTAACTTTTTGCCGAAAGGGGTTTCTTTCTTTGGATAATTACACGTTGATCGTCTCTGGCAACGCATCTTTAACAATCCGCTTTCATACAGATAGCATTTAGAATGGCACCTTTTCTTGCACTAGTTCTTTCTTTTTCTATTTTGTCTTTATTTTACACAATAAATAACAAACCCTAACCCCCAAAGCCACATATACCCCATGGAAGTACCCACAAGTTTACCTTTCCACCCAACATGCATGCCACCTTTCCCTAGCTAGCCTTTGAGGAAAGACAAATGCTCAATAATGTGATAGCCACACACACACAAATAATAATAATAATAATAATGGTAATAAAGATAAGAAAGTCTATGATATTGGGTATTTTTAAGGATATTCTAATTAATTCCCACAAAATCAAGAATTTAATAAAATGGAATAAAGTTCTTCCAACCAGGCGGGTGTATTTTAATTTATACATTTCATTTTTTTTCTTAACACATTGTACTGTTATAATCAATTTGCCATTAATGTGTCCCTAGACATTTTTTATTTTTTAAATAAAAAATTGTTTTTGATGAAATAGTGAGATGTCGTTACTTTCAGTTGAGGTGTGGTTTATCCATCACTCATGCTCACGTGGGGAGACAGATTTTATAATGCGACAGGGCGTACAGCAACGAGTAGACTTCTTATAGACCACACACCCTTTTTTACAACAAAGTTTGTAAGCACACAATCATATCCATCTATCCATCCATCTGCCTTTTCTCACTCCTATTTGATTCCATTCCTATCCAATGGCTGATATATACAATCACAATCACATGTTTGCTCTTGATCTTTGGTTGTGGGCCCCACAACCAGCTCCCTCGACTCTTGGTTGTTGCTGCCATCCTATGTGCCCTCCATTATTGTCGTTTGTCATTGCTTATGTACTTAATCCATCCCACGCGCTCCACGTCTCCCTCTTATTTTCTATTATTATATGTTTTTTATGAATCTTTGTTTTAATTAAAAGACCTTTATTTGGCCAATAAAGGTATTAAAGTTATAAACCTTAATAATTGATATCTTGAATATGTAGTGTCTTTAAAAATGTTTAACTCGGTAGGAATAGAAAATGTTATCAGCCACCCTTTATGAATACTGTAATATTAATTATTAAGGCTTTTTCACCAATGATATTTGTAAGTTTTATATTATTCTCTTTTTTCTCCCTTTATAATCTATATTTTACTAGAAATTTAGAATCTTGGACTTACAAAATGTTAAATTATTCTAAAGGCGTTACATTTGAAATATTTTACCATAATGTCTCTTTTGAACTTTTCTATTGATTCATTTTTACACATGGTATTTAATTTTATTTGCGCTTAATTTAATCATATAATATGGTATATCATTATAGATTGATAATCGAGTTACATTTTTAGATATGTATATTAAAAATAACACTTTATGTCAACATCTAAACGGCTCTATGTTTATAGATTAAAAATAATACCTTCTACTTTTTTGTTGGCAAGAAAAAATAAAAGCAGTTATTACTTATTATCAATATTGGCGTCAGGGTGGGTTAGCTTAGAGGTCTGCCATTTGATGAGCCTTCAAGTGTATAACGTCTGGACTCCGACTTCAAACTTGCTGTTTGGTTTTATAGTAATCAAAACATAATCTTTTTATGTTTATTTTTTTAATTTTGTCTTTATTTTTAGTACAAAAACATGTTCTTAAAGACCAAAAAAAAAAAAAAAAAAGTACCAAAAGAAGTGGAAGTTAAATACTCATTTAATGCTCAGCTGCCAAATCACCATGGGATCTTGTTTCCTCAATCCCCAAATGATCGACTTTAATATCAATATTCTGTATTTTTTTTGTTTTTAATTTTAATTTTTTGATTTTCTCATTATTTTCTTTGGCAGTCCCGAATACGCCATGGTTGTACATTTTGTACGTATGCAAAAGGCGAAGTCATCTCAAGCACTATCCGATTCATACGGGAATTTATCAATATAAAAAAATCCCATTCTTGGACGTGAAGGACACGGTAGACAGAAGCGCGTGTCTCTCGAATGAGAATCTTCATGGACGATAGATCTTTTTGCGTCAAAGAAGTAATTTTCCTTAGATCGCAATTCCTCCGTTGTTTCTACCCAAAGGGAGGTTCTTTATTTTTAGCATTAACATACGAGAGGAAAAGAAAATGACTAATTCAGGAGAAGAGAAATAAATTAGGAGAAAGATAAATGAAAATTTGTGACAGGCGGCAGGGTAAAAAAAGATCAGAACTTCAAGATGAAAATAAATTAGGAAACAGATCAATTAAAATTTGTAACAACCGACAGGGTAAAAAAAATCAGAACTTCAAGATGAAAATAAATTAGGAAAAAGATAAATTAAAATTTGTGACAGCCGACAGGGTAAAAAGGATCACAACTTTAAGATTATATATTTATTATAATAAAAAACACAAATTTAACATAACTTTTTTTTGGGTAAACAAATTTAACTGGACTTGATATAAAGTTATGATAATAGAGCGGCACTTATAATATAACATATCAAACCTTTATATTATAGTATATTTTTATATTATATTATAACTTGTAAAAAAGTTACAACTTTTATACGTTAAAACTTACTTTTTAAATATTCAAAATATTCACATAATTTTTTTTTTAGCATTGTTATTCACTACGCATACTCTTGTGACAGTTCACAGTCCAGGAAAAAGATATTTTCATATTATTATATATGACAGAATTTATGTGACTATTATTAAAAGTATGAGAGTAATATATCTATTACATCACAAACAAACAAGAATCAATATCATTTCTTTTAATTCCAAGAAACAGAAGATATGTGATGCAAAAGGTTTATAAAAAGAGTTGCTTATAAAAAAAAAGGTTTATAGAAAGACTAATGGAAATAATGATGGCGTAATTAAAAAAAGCAAGGAGAGTTACCAAACCTAACCGTACAAATTCATTTAAGTTGGAATTGTTGCTGTCCAAAATAGTCTTTCCATTTAAGTAGAGTTGGTTGAGGAAGCTGGCACATTTTTGAGTGAGAAAGCGGCCAACCTCCTCTCTCTCTCTCTCGCTCTCTCTCTCTCTCATCATCATCAAGCTCATAACAAAGAAAAAGAAAATTTATTTATATAATATAAATCCCACAAAAGGTAAAAGGTTAGGAAAAGAAAGCGAAGCCGATTCAGACAAGCAAGACACACAAACCCCCCACCCCAAGTTCAAGGTTCTACAGCTGAGAGAGAAAATTCTTTGAAGTAGTCATACGATGGACTAAAATAGAAACAAGACAGCAGGAGGCTAGAGAGAGAAACAGAAGACTAAAAAAAAAAAAAACGCTTCCTCTGTTCTCTCTGCTTGTTTTTGTTTCTTCCTTTTTTTTTTTTGCTTGTGTTTTTTTTCTGCAGCTTTTCCAAGGTTGAAAAAGGCTAATAATCAGGTACAAAATCTTCTCATGTTGTGGTTATGCATGGTTTATAGTGTAAAATCCTTTTTTAATTTTTGTTAATTAAGCTAGTTATGATCTTCTAATAGTTAATATCTTCAGTAATTATGTTCTGAGTTTTAGGATCCCAACCAAAAAAAAAAAAAACACAATTTTAGAAGAGAGAGAAAAGAAAGCTGGCTTCTTTGGTCTTTCCGTAGGAAAAAAATAAGTAATTTTTCTGCTTGTTTCGAGGTAATTTTCTCGCTCCTTCTTGTCTTGATCTGGATGAATTTAGCTAGGAAATATCTTTTTTCTTTTCTCTTTCCAGAGAATTTTATTTTACTCATCTTTCTCGTACTGAGAGACATGTGAACATAAACAAACTATGTCTATTTTGTACATATGCTTCCAAAATATTTTTTATGGTCCTTAATTTGTGTCTTTTTTTCCTTGTTTTCATTTATGAGATAAATAAATGTAAATATCCTTCAAAGGACTTTTCTGTGTTTTTTTTCATATTTTTTAATTAATTTTAATCATATTTCATATGTGTTCAACTAGGTTATAATTTTACTTTGTTATTTTGTGGTTTGTTTGGATATACATATATACATAAATTAATCTAGTATAGTTTTGACCTCAAATTTTAGCCTTTATTTAGAGAGAGGAATATTTGTTTTGTTATACATGAACCGTAATTATTGAATCAACTTTCTCGTGTTTTTCCTTAAAGATCGACCTCGTATGCTTCAACCTTAAAAAACCCATGTTTATTTTCTCCTGTTCTGTGTTGTAGTTCTGGAAAATCTGTTAGATGAGCATGTCATCTTCCTTGTGCTTAATATTATGGAGCGCTGATGAGCCCGTGGGGCATATAAATTATTAGGTAAGTTCTTTTTACCACCTTTCTAATTGGCTTGGTATTAAGCTTAAGAAAAAGTGTAAAAATGTGTCATTATTTTAGAATTTGTTGAAATTGTTTTGTGCAGAGGGAGGAGAAAGTAATGCTACAAATATGGGAAAGAAGGGAAGTTGGTTTTCTGCAATCAAGAGGGTCTTCACTCCCCACTCCAAGGAGAAAACAGTAAATGTAAGCGGGTTTCTTCCTTTCTTTCTTAATTGGCTAAATCTTTTCCTTACCAATATGTGTGATAAATAATAGGGAAATTTTACGGGCTTCTCCACTCAACTCCAATTAGTCCATTTTAGGATTTTTTTTCATTTAATTTGTTTTGTAATTGGGTGGTTGTTTGCTGAAATAAAACTGCTTGAAAGTATCTAAATTGGAACTTAATCAAGGATGGTGTCTAAAAAGACTACTTAAAATTGTTGGTCCACCATAAATTGTTTGTTTGGTTGATAAATGATCAAGAAATTCGCGCGGTTGATTGAGCATTTAGTAGCTTTTAAGCTTAAAACATTGAATTCACATTTCTTTTTGTTAAGTTGTTTTGTGGCTTTAGTCTAAAAATGCTAGAAGAATAACACTTACAATGTTAATGACATAGCAGGATTCAGAAAAGAAAACCACAAAAGAGAAAAAGAAGAAGGGCCTAGGAAAGCTTAGGCATGGAGAGACCAATTCTTTCATTCCCTTTTTCAGAGAGCCCAGCAGCATTGAGAAGATCTTTGGAGATTTTGAAAGAGAGCAACAGAGGATAACTTTTAGGCCTCCTCTATCACCCGAGCAACTGAAGAGTACACCACCTTTTGTGCCTCATAGAGTTGCCACTCCAAGGGCTTCTCCATTAAGGGTTGCATCACCTAGGGTTGCTTCTCCTAGAGCTCCATCTCCAAGAGCTGTTTCTCCTAGAGCTCCATCTCCGAGAATTGTTCATCATCATCACCTCCACAAGGAGATAAGTTATAGACCTGAACCTACTTTAAAACACCATCATGCTTCAGCTACTAAGATCCAAGCCGCCTATAGAGCTTACACGGTAAGCTTGCCTATTTAGGCTCAGATATTCATTTTCAAATTAGTTTGTATTTTGGCTTTGATGCCTAATTATAACATCGGTGTTGCACTTGGTTTTCAGGCCAGGAGAAGCTTCAGAGCTCTGAAGGGGCTGATGAGGCTTCAAGGAGTGGTGAGAGGGCAGAATGTGAAGCGGCAGACGATGAATGCCATGAAATACATGCAGCTCTTGGTGAGAGTCCAGTCCCAGATCCAGTCGCGGAGGATCCAGATGTTGGAGAAGCAGGCGAGGCGTCAAGCTCAATATAAGGAAGCAGAGAGTGCTTTTGGCAAATGGAACTTGGGTAACGGTGTAAGATGTACCATTTATTTTGGCTTACAATATTAGCTTTCCTAAATTTATCTGATAACATGTTAATTCATTTGTGACCCAAATGTCAACAAAAAAAAATAATAATAAAAAATCTCCACACATAAATAGCTTCTTTCTCTTTTTTTTTTTTTTTTTTTTTGGTTTCGAGTTTGGAAATTTATCTTTGTATGGAAGCAAGATGTCCTACTAAATGAAAATCCCAAGCAACTAGTTTTAAAGTAAAAAAAGAAGAGACTTTTTTTTGTGTAAATAGGTATGTTTTGTGTATTACTACTGACTCTGAGGTTTTGAAATTAGACTGAGGCAGGTAATGATGATTGGGATGATAGTTTGTTGACAAAAGAGGAAGTTGAGGGAAGAATGCAGAGAAAGGTTGAGGCAACCGTCAAGAGAGAGAGAGCAATGGCCTACGCATATTCTCACCAGGTATTCTGGTTTCACCAAAACAAATTCCATTTCCAAATCCATCAGTTAAGAATTTATGATTATATTTATCTATTAAGTATTAAGATTACTCAAAATTTGCCTAATTAAAACTCTCAGTATGAAGTTATGTTTACATGTTATTGTGTTTAATTTATCTATACAAGTTCAACGAAGATCTTGATCAATAATATTCAATATTCAGATTTTCTCTTTCTTGTTCTTTTTTCTCTCTTTCTTAACATTCATTTTCCAAAAAAAATTTGCATTTCTTAAAGCAAAA
Organism: Artocarpus hirsutus; assembly: GCA_946598075.1. NCBI lineage: Eukaryota > Viridiplantae > Streptophyta > Magnoliopsida > Rosales > Moraceae > Artocarpus > Artocarpus hirsutus. The sequence goes on along the minus strand of CAMOHE010033780.1, from coordinate 74,222 downwards.
GGTGCTCTAACACTTTGATTCTTATTGTGACAGCTGTGGAAAGCCAGTCCTAAATCGGCTCAAACGCCTCAAGCAGACATCCGAGCTAGTGGATTTCCATGGTGGTACAACTGGTTGGAAGGGCAGCTGCCTCCTTCCAATCCACCTGAAACCCCCAACATCTTGAAGACCTTCCAACTCACTCCTCCAAGGCCGAATTCCGAGCTTAAGCCAAGCCCCCGGCCACCATCCAGCAGCCAAAAGCAATGCCATTTCGCTTTCGAAACACCCATGGACACTCCCACACCAAGATCCTCAAAGTCTACCATTGTATTCCCCACAAGAATGTCATCAGCTCGAACTCCAACACCAAGCAGGACTCCATTAGCCAATGCCGCCGCCACATCAAGGTACTCGAGACCTAGAGCTAGTGTTGGAGCCAATCAGTCACCTTTTGACTTAAAAGATGATGAAAGCCTCACAAGCTGCCCTCCATTCACAGTTCCAAACTACATGAACCCCACAGTGTCAGCCAAGGCTAAAGTGAGAGCAAGCAGTAACCCAATGGAGCGGTTCATGGTGACTCCAAGCAGCAGCGACTACTCAAAGAGAAGGCTTTCTTTTCCCTTGACACAAGGCATTGGATCGTTTAAGTGGAACAAAGGCTCATCCTTTTCTATTAGTAACAACAACAACAACAACAATAAGGAATTGAGCCCTGCAAGGACATTAGAAAAGCACCAGTCCCTGCATTCTGTGGAGAATTTGAGTGTGGATTCGACGGTTTCTTTGCCAGTGGCAACCGGAAGAAAGCCGTTTAACCGATTTGTGTGATTTTGATTTGGTGTAATTTTTAGCGTTTGTTACGTCCCTTTCATTTGTGTTATTTTTTATTTTGAGTGTTTATGGTGAACATAGTTTGAGGTTACCAAATACTGATGTAAAATAATAAGGAAAAAAAAAGGAGAATAGGAATATTGGTGGTTTGAAGTAATTGGGTGTTTTATTTTTATTCTTATTTAAAAAAAAATTATGGCAGATTCTTTTTTTTTTTTTCTTTAATTAAAAAGAGGGTCTCTCGATGTGCTACAGTAATCAAAGTAAATGTAGTAAATGTTCACTCTGTTTTGCGGCTGTGCCTGTAAGTAATCTTCTTATGTTATGCGCCTTATTATTTTTGGATTTTATTTTTTAATTTGTGGTTTTTCTCGTGGTTTAGATGTTGAAAGTTTTTGCCGTCTTTCGCGTGTATCTTGTTTTGCAAAACTTTTGTTAAAGAATTTCAAGAGAGTAAATGTTTGGGGATATGTTTTATAAAAATTATTTTATGAAAAATATTTTAAAAGATATATTTTACGAAAGCATTTGTTGAATTATCAATTTAAGTTTTATGTTATGTTTTAAGTTTATGTTGCAATGGATGTTGTAATAGTTTAAGTTTGTTTTTAAAGAAAAAAATTTACTAGTAGTTTTTTTTTATTGGTAAGCAAGAATTAAAGATAATAAATTATATTTAAACACGTTAAGTGACGGTTTAAAAAGACAGAACGTTACAACATTTATTATTTGTCCTCTTTTTTTTTTTTTTTTTGGTACAACGTTTATATAAATTTTAAGGTAAATTGTCACATTAGTCTTTAACCTTTTACGAAAATATAATTTTAGTTCCTAATCTTTTTATTTGATTTATCAACCCTCAACCTTTCATTTTAGTTATTGAGGGAGTAATTTAACGGTTAAACTCTTAATTTTGGGGACTAATTTGTCATTTTTAGAAACTTTTAGGACCAGTTTGTCACATTTTTGATAACTTTAGGGATCACTTTGTCATATTTTTTCGTTTAAAATTAACTAAATGACCGTTAAATTGATCCCTTAGGAACTAAAATAAAAGATTAAAGATTGATAAATCAAAAATAAAAGGTTGGGGGCCAAATATTTACTTTCATAAAAGATTAAAGATTGTTAGAACAATTTACCCAAAATTTTGTTAAATATGTAAATTCTACCCTAAATTTTGATTTTTAAACACATATGTTTCAAACTTAAAATCTTTAACAAATCTAAAATTTACTATAAAAACTTTTAAAATTTTTTTGTTCAATTCACGCCGCTTGAAATAAAATTCCTGACTCCGGCCTTGAACAAAATCGTAAAACCGCAACAAACAAAACATCAACATTGAAAATGAAAAAGACAGAATACTATTTATACACCTGTCGTTTCAAGTTTTTTTATTAATGAAATATATAAAACGAATAGAAGAAATAGCATAAATGAAAAAAAAAAAAAAAAAAGAAACCCCGATAAACCTATTTCCGATTAGCGAGGCAGACTCGCTCGAAGATGCTCTCGATGTTGCACATCATTGGCAGAACGAAACGACAAGAAACAAAAGAAGAAAAAACAAAATAGCTAATGAAGTGTTTGGTATGGTGGTATGAACCATACATTGTAATCATTTTTATGGCTAAAATCAACTTTATGGGTTAGAACCAAAATTGAAGTTGTAACTAGTGTTTGGCAATCTTGTTAAAATTATTGTGCGAACCACATGTGGTTGAAACTAATGTTTGGATGTTGGTTATAGTTTGAACCATTAAGTTGAAAAATAATGATTTTTTCTTTTTTTCTATTTTGTATATATCATGAAATAATTAATTAATATATTTATAATAAATATTGAGCATTATTTTTCATTTTGAAATTTTCAATTAATTATTGTCAATTTTTGCATAGCCATTGATACATTTGGACCACATTTTCCCCAAAAATAGAAAATTGCTAAAAAATTAGTAAAATATTTAGTTTTAGGAATATTTGTAAACCAAAAACCATAGTTGAAGCTGGTCCAGCACACAACCAAAGTTCATGACTTGATGGATCATTTCTACCTTTACTATACATAATTTTTAGTTCCCTTCAAGCCTAATGTCTCCTTCGTCGCCTTTGGCGATCTTCCAACATTCTCTGAGCCAAAGCAGCCCTATATTCTTGCATCATCTCTCCACCTCACTGCTCATCTGCAGATGCATGGTCTCTGGGGATTTCTTCGATATCGTCACTACCATCATCATCGAACTCGATGTTCCCTTCTTGTAGCATCCACATTGGAACAAAATCATTGTTGAAGTGCTATAGAAAGCTATCATCTTCCCTATCAAACTCATCATCGCTATCCTCCTTGTCGGTGCATATACCGATGAAATTATGGACCATCGCACAAGCAATTGGAATTTGCACTTGCCTCTCTATTGTGTAACTACTCATTTGCTTTAAAGTTTTGAAGCGTGCCTTCCACACACCAAAGGTTCTCTCAATGCAATTCCTTAACGAAGAGTGTTTGAAGTTAAAGTGCTCCTTTGGCAAATTAAAACCAATACCGCATTTCATATACTCTTGCAAATGATATGTGATTCGTCGGTATGGTGTACGCATATAACTCCTAGATTTATATTCGGAGTCTGCTAAACAGCACTTGCCTAGTAACAATGATGTTACCACTGGTATACCCAAAAAATAACGTATGCATAAATTAACAATTACTAAGAGAGTGAGTCACAACAATACCTTCTGGTGGTATTGAAAATGCATGATGTTCTATTGCACTTTGCAATACACGTGAATCGTGTGCGGAACCCTCTCATTCACATAGCATGTAGGTAAATGCTATAGGTAAACTCTAAAAAATTGCTTACCTTTGTTCTAGCATGCTTGGACTTGCTTTAGAACTTGACTGGAAGTTGTGTTTTTGAGAAAATGCTATGGGAGCTGCCGGTTTTTGGAGGGAGTAAATGGCTAGCTTTGGTTTTTTGGTTCTTTGTTTGCATGAAAATGAAGAGTGCAAAGCGAGATCTTTTTTCCATGAACTTTGTGATGACATCACAAGGATTAAAATCAAAAGATTCTTGCAAAAAACAAGGCCCAAATTCGGTGCACCAAAGGAGGAAAGATGTGACTTTTTGTTCTATAGTGAGTCCCACAACTTTTATCTACCATAAAAACTTACACTACACTGTTTTTTTGGTACCGTGTAAAAAAAAGCTATTAATTTATGTAATAAAAGTTGGGACCGATTTCTCTCCCCCGGAGAGTGCTGAAATGGGTGCCTAATAAATTGCTACAGCAAATTAAGATTTTAGAGCACGGCATGACCTGTGAGTCAACTTATGTGTAATATGCAGGGAATATAAAGAATTTAATTTAATCTCATTTCCTTCGAAGTTCCGACCATTGACAAATCTAGCCGTAACTAGCTATAAGCGTGTTCCCGATGGGCTATAATATTGACTTGGAAATGCATCCTTTGCTTGACTTTGAAAACTTGCTTGTTTTGGTTAGCTTGTATCCTTCTTGCTTTGCTAGTATGCCCTCCCATACCTTGTTTTCATCAAATTGTTTTGATGTACACACCAAATATTGCGGGCGAAAGACATACACCAATTTATATGGCCCTCAAAATAAGTACAGCTCTTTCTTTTGCTCCACTTGTTCCTTGGGTTGTTCAACGTGAGTCATGCAAAAAAGGACAATATCTTTTGCTTGGAAACTATAAAGGATTCCCTTGAAGGCCCGTATGGATACTTGAATTCTTCATGGAATTAACTTTAACAACAACACAGAAGGTTTCATTTGTAAATTTGCAGGGGTAGAGTGTGGCATCCTGATGAGAACAAGGTCCTTAACATCAGGCTCTCCCGCATGGGCCTCAAGGGCAATTTCCCAAGGGGGATCAAATACTGCACAAGCTTGACTGGTTTGGACCTTTCCAACAACAAGCTTTATGGAACCACTCCGTCCGACATACAGAAATTGCTTCCATATGTGACGAGTCTTGATCTCTCTAGGAACGACTTTTCGGATGAAATCCCCAAGAGCCTAGCAAATTGTACTTATCTAAATGTCCTAAAGCTTGATCACAACCGATTCACGGGTAATTTGCCTAACGAACTTGGTTCGCTTAGCAGGCTAAAACAGTTTAACGTGTCGAACAATCTCTTGTCAGGGCCAGTTCCTGATTTCCCTGGGGGAGAGGTCGCGAAAGACAGCTATGCAAACAATCCAGAACCCTGTGGCGGGCCTTTAGGGCCTTGCTTAGCCCACAAGCATGAGACGCTATTGGATTCCATTCAAAACTGGATTTACAATTAGTTATGTTGTTTCATCTGCGGTTATTCATATCATTTTCTTTCTCTTGGCTGCAACTGAAGAACATAATGAAAACTATGGTCCTTCACAGGCTGCAATACTGGCTCAGAACCAAAAAAGAAGCTGACGAACTATTTCACTGTCCTACTTTAAATCACAACAACGAGGTACATTTATATGGAATTTTGCACCTCTTTGCGTATTTAGAATATTATGTTATGATGGAAAGTTTTTCATTTTGTACTTTATACCCCATGTTTAATATTCACACCTGGGTATAAGTTGAATTCTAATTTCAAGCCTAACTTCAATCGAAGCGTTCATAAGCAGTAATTCTAATGTCAATATTTTACAGATTCCTGGGCCGGAAAGATTAGTTAATATGATAAGCTTGGAGGAACTCTGTGGGGCAACAAACAATTTCAACGTGGGCAATGTCATAGGAGTGGGAAAGATAGGGACAATGTACAAGACCACTCTTCAAAGCGGTTGGTTTCTTGCAGTCAAGAGGTCAAATGACACCCCACAATTCAACAGCCGATTTTTATCTGAGCTTTTGGCTTTGGCTAGACTGAAACACCACAACATTGTCCCTTTGTTGGGCTTCTGCACTGAGAAGAACCAAATGCTCTAGGTGTGCAAGAACATGTCAAATGGGAGCCTCCATGATTGGTTACGCCCCGCACAAGACAAGGCTAAAAGATTCCCAGAATGGCCTCTGAGGCTCAAAATTGCCATTGGGATTGCGAAAGGCTTATCATGGCTACATCACAATTGTGATTTTCGTGTAGTCCATGGCGAGATAAGCTCCAAATCTATCTCACTAGTTGATCAGTTCGAGCCTAAGATATCGAATTTTGGCAAAACAATCATTTCGAATCACGTAGGGGTGATGTTCAAGTATGCGAATGATGATGATTCCGGTTTCCTTGTGAATAGTGGAGTGTGGGAATCAGATATTGTTAAAGAGGATGCGCTTAAAGTTTGGAATTGTGCTCTTTGAGCTGCTCACATGGAAGGAAGCTATCAATGCCAGTTCCACCACTAGTAGTCCTTACAATAACTTGGTGGAATGGGTTACTCATGTTTCAGGTAGCCCTAATTGTGTTCTTGACAAGGCCATTGATGAATATTTATGTGGACAAGGATATGATGATGAGATCATGGAGATCCTAAGAGTAGCAGCTGAGTGTGTGCAGCCATTTCCAATTCAAAGGCCAACAATGCTACAAGTCCACAAAAGAATTAGTAGTCTGGGAGAGAAATACGACATGATCATATCAAGCGATTCCGAATGCTGCAGAAACCAGGATACAACTAACACTAGAGATGAAATACTGCCTGTTAATTAGAGCCATCGAAACATAATATATATGTTTGTACTTTGTAGTACATACACACACATATGCACGCATGTTTGGTGGATGAGTTATATTGAAATTTCAAGACATATTAACTTCTTCTCTTCTTCTTTTTCGAAAAGTAATAAGAGTTGAATAAATAAAACTTTATGATCATTTTGTAGCAGCAGCTAATTGCATAAGTAGGTTTGGAAGAGAGTGCTGTTCTTCCCTAATGTTGTGAACCCACCTAGCTTTGATCCTGATGCGCTCAAGGCTCTTCTTTAAAGTCATAGCAATTGAAGGATACGTGCGGTCTGCGAAAAATGTTTCCACTTCTTCAGCCCTTTCATCGCTGCAAAGCTGCGTAAGTAGCAGAATAACACTTGCAAAATTAACTATAGCGAGCATTTCTTGTTCATATCATTTTGAAAAATAAAAAATAAAAATAAAAATAAAAAAAAATAATTCTCTGTTACATGATCGAAGCAGAAGTGATGTGATTATTACTTATTAAGAATCAAGGTCAATTTGTTTTACGTATATATGTGTGGATAAATGCATGATCCTTGCACATCTATAAAATTATAAACCTCAAGATAGGCTGGCTAATCAATTGCTTACTGGAGTGACAATGTCGGTAATGAAGTGGGTGAGTAGCATTCCAGTACCATATCTTGCCAATATCAGGTCCCACTTCTCCTGCACATTTATATCATTATATATATATAGATATAAATATATATATATATATATATATATATAATTGTTATTGATGTTGATACCGGAAGAGTACATTACATCATACCTTCAACCATCTCCATGCAATTTCACGGCACTCAAAGCTTATACGAGAAAGTCCATATACAATATCCTGATCCCGGACCTGAACATGGACAATTTCGTACACTAGTGGCAAAGGGATCAAGGATGCTAAAAGTTGATAATTTGCGCAAAGAAACATATTACCTCATCGGACACGAGAAAGTCCAGAATTTCGACAACTATATCCCGGTCTGGACACGATGCCAACCAACCTGTTCAAGTTTGAAGTGAAAAACGACAACAACAAGATAATGTAAACGACAATGACATAAAACACGGATAAAATTGGAAATTGATAACGAAATTGACAGACACGAGAGGCAAACAAAGCAGCAACAGCAATAGAACCTGAAACGACAACAAGGCGTAAAAACGACATGAATTTTCAATGCGACAAATTGAGAGAGAAGACAACAGAAGAACGAAATGGGGGGACCAAAGCTGTGAAACTCCCTTTACATACATATATATATTATAGATGATAGTTATAAAGCTTTGAAACCACAATAAAACATGAAAGCAAAAACATAAAGAAGAAGAACATAACAAAAATGCTAACAAAATAAAGATGGAAAAAGAAGTTTATGACAGACGAGGACAAATGATAATTACAGATGAATGGATAAATTACAAAACATTAAAAAGAAGACAAAAGGAAAAAAAAACAAAAAAAAAAAGGACAAAAGCAAAGAAAAAAAAAAAGGACGATGGTAACTCGAGGACAGATAGGGAACAGGTCAAACGAAAAACAAGAGCAAGACCTCAAACGACATCAAAAAACAACAAAAATGAACAAGGACGATGGAAGAAATAGAACGACAACAAAGGAGTAAAAAAAAAAAAAGCAACGAAAAAGAAAAATAAGGAAATGGGAAACGAGTAAAAACAAAATCGAAAATAAACGAGAGAAAAAAATGACTAGAACACAAAAAAAGGACCATAAAACTTGCAAACGACAATAAAGAGAAAACGTAGAAAGTAAAAAATGAAAAGAACACAATGAGTAAGACAAGTGGAAGACAAAAATGTAAGACGAAAATGAACAGGAGACATAAAAACTTGTAAACGACAACAAAAATTTAAAAGCGACAACAAAATCTCACAAGCGACCAACAAAGAAGAGAAGAGACAGTGGGAACATAAATCTTACGTAAAATGCGTTCCTTCACTTGAAGTACTGTATTTGGTCCTCTGTAAACCTCTAATATGGATTCAAACCCTGTTCTGTTTGAGCTGCTACAGTTCCTCATAACGGCTATATAAGCAGCCTAAAGAACAAATAAGCCACTTTCTCAAAATCAACTTTTCTTATAAGGCCTAGAAATAAATATATTATCACAAAAGGGCTTAATAGTTATTACGTCTCTTGTATCAGCTGATAGAAGTGGTGTGTTTTTATCATTCAAAAATGACTGGAATCGTTGTAATGCTTCTCTGTGGGTTTCTTCATGTCCCAACAATGCCAAGGCCTGGAAGACTTCTCCCCTCAGTAGTCTGTTGAAGTGGCTCTCTCCAGGTATTGCTTCCCACCCTAATTTTCTGCACAACCAACCATTTTCGACGCAAAACGCAAAAGAGTGAGCTTTATTACATAGATCTTTGGGCACAGCATGTTGTATACCATTAGTTTACCAATTCTCTCAAAAGCTTAAGCTCTTCATTAACTTTATACTTTGATGCTCCTTACATGTGACACTTGAATGTCTAGTTGTAAGCATGAAACATATAAAAAACCTAACATGCAATGAAAGTGTTCCCCTTTTTAATGTTGTATTAGTCCATTAATTCCCCCAAAAAGTTTAAGCTTTTATAAGGCGGGCCAGTATTATTTTCGTATTAATATAGAATTCTTCTTACTCTGCTGGAAACAAGAGGAGATTAATAAAGAATTGTTTCAGCTCATTTGTTACGTCCGGAATGGCTTCGCTCACAATCTCCACTACCTCGTAGCAAATCTGTTACATTTCATATTGCTGCAAGTTATCGATGGAATTGGAGATAGGGAAAAATGAAATGTTTCTACTTACTCCAATGAGTTTTGACAGAACAACATAGTCGAGCTCTTTTTTGTACACTTCAATCAGGGAAAGCAAAGATGACAGTGACCATTCGCCAGATACACAAAGAGCGTATGCATCATCTAAAATGCCTGACATGAAACCAAAGGTGATTAGTTATATGTGTCGGTGAACATAATGGCAAAGAATCAAGAGCAAACAAGCAAAGCAGATGCATAAAGTTAACCAGTAATATTTTTTTTGGAGAGAATTGATAAACTAACATGGAGTCACAATATGAGGTCCTAAGTTCAAATCTGCACTCAATAAACTTGTCAGTCTTGTATGGTTGTTAAAATGTTTTAGAAAGCTTAAGTTTTTGAGGGAATTGGTAAGCTAATAACAGTGTTGGGAGTGAGCTCGGCGCAACCGTCAAGGAGCCCTACTCTCGGTGGTTGGCAAACTTACTCGACAAGAGCTACTGGGAGCGTATAACCACCCCTATTAAGCTTGGACCGTTTATTCGAGGTGCTTTTTAGGTCCCTTCGGGCCGTACGCTTCGGATCAAATACCAGCTCGGGTCGGATTTTCGTAACTTATAAGCAGGATGCTACTCGCCATCAATGGCTTATAGATACCGGACATTCCGCCGTCGGATGGAGACTAATCTACTAGCGGGGGTCATGACACTTGTCCTCTGCCTTCTGATAGGCCCAGATGTGACACTTGGGTTGTAGGCGAAACTCACTTAACACCGGGTTCAAGTGACAACCTATAAATAGAGCGCATTTATTGTAGCTCAAGCAAGCATGCTCCTTCTCAACTAACCAGCTCCCGTACTCTACCGAACAGCACCTATCTTGAGTGTCGGAGAGCTCTTGTTTGATACCTAATCGGTTTCCTCCTCACCTTCGAAGCGTCCCTTGTAGGTTTGCTTGAGCAGGCAGAGACAAGCAAGGAAGAGCTGTCTGTCCACCGTGCGCAGCCACTCGTGGTATTGATCCGTCACCGCACTCCGGTAAGCATCAACAAACGGATTGGCAAATCATATAATTGCTTGCCATGAAATTAAAGGAAATTGATTCATTCATAGTTAAAAGTAACTGGTGTTTAGAAAGAGAATTTGTAGTCTAGAGTGGGACTATTCTCTTGAGGAACACTTCTCAAGATTAATTCTCTCCTGTCCTAACCTTCTTGTAGAACAACACAACACACATAACGGGACAAGAAAGTCCTATCTAGTTAAGATTTTGTAACTGGTAAGAGGTGGTTACCAAATTTATCCATAGCTGACAAACTTTTGTTCTCTACTGCTTTTCTCAGTCGAGCTGCCAGATTATCATCATAATGTACCCTGTAGAAACCACTTTGATCAACATTAACTTTGATCCATAAATGCTCTCCAAGTTGCTCTTCAATTTTTTCATTCGGCGAACTAGAATTTCCATCAGGAGAATGAGCCAGATCAGAGATGTCTACTTCTCCAAATTTAGCTTCCAGAAGAAAATTCTTGCGTTGTTCATATGAACCAACTGCCAAGGTTATTGGAATAATCCATCCATCACCATGCAATCCAGATGACTGAAACTGTGACTGCAAATGAAACCATGTTATATATCTTCAGATAATATAACCACAAATCACACACAAACACACATCTTTTATATATATATATATATCTAAATAGATTGTTGTCTATCAGGTGATATCTGATCATTTAAATGAAATGAAAATTCATTTAAATTAATTCAATGGCTAAAATTTTATATATATATATATACACACACACACACATTAAATATTTGTTCTATCAATCAACTCATACCTGCTCAAATTCTAATGTATGACCATTAGATTTTACAGAGATAACAGGGTATCCTTTTGTCTTGGTCCAAGCATCCATCAGTGATTCAACTTTAACACCAGATTCCTCAGAAAGAACCCTCCATAAATCTTCAGTCTTCGCATTCTTTCCCGCATAGATATTAATGTATGTACTCAGGGATTTCTGCGTGAAAAATGGAGCCACTCAACTTAAACAATATTGTGCAGAGAAAGCTAACCCATGAGTACTCAAAGACATGAACTTTCAAACCTGAAATAACTCATCTCCAAGATAACTCTGCAGCATTCGGATGAGCACCGACCCTTTGTTATAGCTGATAGCGTCAAAAATTTGCTCGATGGAGCGAGCATGCTGTATCTCCACCTGAAGAATATGCCAATCAGCTTAGCAAATAAGAACTGAAAGATGTCAAAGCCCCGTAGTAAAAATTTAGCAGGTTGGTTGTTGGTTAAGTTGTTCAAAAGGCATGAGGTGAAGGGTATGCTTGTGTACTTTACCTCAATTGGATGTGATTGTTCAAGTGCATCCATGCGGAGACCATCACTATGGAAGTCAAGAAATTGAGTCCATATTTTCCACTCGGGAAACAACATATCTATTGCCATGTAACTTACCTGGCAAGTAACAAAACCAAACGACAAATCATAGTTACAAAAGCGGCGGAGCAACATAAAATTCGGTAAAATTTCGAGTTCATTAAAAATATATCTTTTAAATAACAGAAGGTTAAAAAGTTGAAAAAAACTCAAAATTACCCATGTTGCAAAACCCTCGTTAAGCCACAAATGAGTCCACCATTCCATTGTCACCAGGTTGCCAAACCACTGATGAGCTACTTCATGTGCTGCCACTATTGCATTCTGACAAGGTAAAGAGCAAAGAGAGAGGAAGAGAGAGAGAGTTCAATAAGTTCAATAGAAAAATGCGGTTAGTTCTTTTCTTATGTAAGTTCAAAAATAATATGATTTTAGACCTACTCTTTGTTTCCTAGCAGTTGTTGAATGCAAAGGATCATAAAGCAATTCATTCTCACGGTACACAATCAACCCATAATTCTCCATTGCCCCAGCTGAAAATTCTGAAACTGCAACCAAGTCAAGCTTCGGCAGCGGGTAAGGCATTGAGAAGTACCTGGATGACACCACGAAAAATAAATAAATAAATAAATAGAGGTTCATTAGCCACATGTCTGCATAAAGCACCTTACTAGTCCGTTTGGAAAATGAGTTTGAACCAAAATTGCCACAATGTAACCAAGGTTGGTATAGTGCTTTGACCTCAAACCTTTGGTTCGAACTCACCTTTCCAAACGGGCTCTATACATGTACAACTCTGCAAATCAAGTCAAAACAAACATGTGGGAAACAATAACTTACTTGGTATATAGCTCAAGAGTCTTGACTGCAACATCTAAAGCAAACTGCCCTTTGTCACTTTTCCCAACAGGGCAATACACGCGAACTTTAACCCCTGCAGCAGAGTTCAAGAATTCTAGTGCAAAAAAAAAAAATGAAGGAAGAAGAATTCTTTAGTAGGGTACAAAAAATTTACGGATACTGCACTATTTTTTACTGTCAGATCTCCATTAGATTAAGCTATAACATGGTTTTCCTATGATTTGACAGCACCATAATTTTATTGTACCTTACCACATAATTCTCTATATAAAAAATCACTACAATTCACAGGAAATGTGTCTCTCTAGCTTAAATATACGTATACCGTCAGCTGCTACGTCTTCAATGTAATCAAATAGGCCGACGACAACACCCACAAGATAGGTTGACATTATAGGAGACTCCTCAAAGTAGACAGTTTTGACCTTTCCATCAAGCTTTTCTTCAACAATTGGCATGTTGGACAAGGCCATCAGCTCCTGCGGTATATCTAGTGTTATCTTAAATGTGGCCTGCAAAAAATTGAGAATGTTTAAACAAGAATACTATAATGCAATTACGTCGCCATTGTTTGATCAAATTAAACATTTCAAAGTTGTTTTAGCTAATAATCAAACAAATGGAAGGGTTCTTTTAATTACCTTAAGAGCAGGTTCATCCCAGCATGGAAAACACCGCCTTGCATCTACAGCTTCAAACTGAGTAACTGCCATGTTTTTCTTCTCCTCTCCATCCAAGTAAGTACTTCATGAAAATCACAAATAATAAAGTTAAAAAAAAAAAACCCCTTTTTCTTTTTACTGGTCTTTTACTTCAAATAAACATATGATAAAATAAGGACACCATTTGTAGAAGCCTTTCAAGTAGTCATTAAGGACTGCAGAAAACTCAATCCTCAAAACTCCTTCGCCAACACTAAGCGCTTCCTCAAACACCAAAACAAGTATTTCATCCTCGCCGTCCAGAACGACATCGCTAGGATGGTATTCCTGCGATTAAAAAATTAAAAACAAAAATCAGAAAAAAAATATATATGTATATAGAGCTAAGAAGAACTGAACGATCAAAACATGAAGTTAAATATGTAATAAATATATGATACGATGAAGAAAGAGACAGAGTGCTACTTGGTTGGAAGAGCTTTTGAAGCAAACATGATGAACATGAAGCTCAAGAGCGTTGAGAACAAGAAACTTGGTGGATTCAACAACTGTAAGATCAATGAGAACGGTTCCAGAAAAGGTACAAGCAGAGAGATCAGTATTCAGATGAAGATCATATCGTTTTGGCATCGCGAAATTCGGCAACCTTGTCTGGCCTTTGATCTTATCCATATATTTGTTCTTCTTCTTTCCAATTTTGATCTCAGCTTGTGTGGTGGTGAAGTGTCACAAGTCCTTTTGTTGACTCTATCGCGCTCTGGCTTAGGCTGCTGATTCCTTTAGTATCATTATTATTATTAACGTGATGCAATCGGAACCTTAATTAATGCTAACAGAGTATAACAGAATGATATTCAGTAGCAAAATTTTAATAATAGTAATTATAAAAACAGGACATGTCCGGATATCTGACTAGTCCTGGTAACATTTTTTTATTCAATATGATAACATCTTTAGTATGTTTGTATAATACTTTATTTAGTTTGGTATAACACTCAATATATGTAATTTGGTATTGATAAAATTAAATGCTACACTAAAATAAATCAAGTATTGTAGGAGCATATCCAACAAAAAATGTTGGATTTGAGATATATTTAAAAATCCCAAATCCTGCTTTTAGGAGAGCCTGCCATGCGAAGCTCATAATCATGTATTATTTTTCTCATAAATTATTCAATAAGTCAAAATATATCCATTGAACCGAATAGTGGTGCATAATTCTGGACCACCTTGGGGGGCCAAAAACCCTTTTCAGATTGGGTTGAAATTTTCTATCGTTGTGTGCTAATTTGCAATCTCGTTTTTAATGTTCAAAAAAAAAGATCGAATTTCATGAGAGGAAAAAAGAAAAAAAAAAAAAAAGAAGAAAGTTTTACCTCTCTTCTCTTGACTCTTGAGACATATTTGGTACGTAAGATTATGGAGGATTGGAATGCGTAGAATTAGCAAGGATTTGATTACATTAAAATTTTAATACTTTTTTTGATGAAAAACTTTAAACGATTAGATTAGAGAAGCTCTCCAATCCGTGCATAAATCCCCTTAAAAGGAGAGTAGACAATCTCTTGTTAAAGCATGAAATTAAATATAACCTTTGTTACATTGTGAAAATTTTTAAGAACCCATTTGCAAAAATTTATAAAAATTTGGTGTCTAATTAAAATTTTTTCAAAAAAGGAGAGGTCAATGTATAATTTTTATGTAATAGAAATATTTTTGATGATTATATTTTTGCCCCTCAAATTTTAAAAACAAATTGACCTTAAATTTGAAAAAATTTTACAAAAGGCCCCTATCTTAATAACACAATACCAAACATAAAATTGGATTAGCTAAAACTTTATTGTACCCATTACAATATAATCCAATCCAATTCTCTAAGGGCACGTTTGGCACGTCATATTAACACTCTATATTATAGTATTTAAAAACAATATAATATTTGGTGATATCTATGTATTGTACTATTTAACACGGAATCAAAAATTAACACAATATATGTGAGGACCAAGGGAAATTTATTAATAAAATTCAATATTTAATTAGATTTAATTAATGAATTTACCCTTATAAATTGTATTTTTTAAGAAAATTACGATAATGCATAAATGAGCAATATTGATAGGAAATTTCATTGTAGACTCGATGCGATGTTGAATATTGCTAAATATAGATTTTGTGAGCTTAAATGCTCGAAAATTTATGAACAATATCCATAAACCGAATTTTATATCACAATAAATCATAGTATTGTGTTATAAACTAATGAATGATTAAGATATAAATAAAGTAGAAAAACATGTTAAAACTCTAAAACAGTGTAAAAAGGTCATGATGCAATATAAGTACACTGCTTAAATAAAAACACAGGTATATGAAATGTTGAGTTTGAGGTCCAAAGGTGAACCAGAGAATAAGCAGGATATTTTATACAGCTTAAGTATACATTTTTCATCGGTTTTACCCTAACAGTATAGAAAAAAATACTGCCTAGTAAAAAATTATATTGTGTAAAGTTTAGGAGCCCACCAAGTGGACACCCAAATGGTGTGGATTGGGCCACCACATCACCCAAAGTGGCCCAGTCACATTAAGCCAACCTACACTCACAATTGTAACCAAGGGGGTGACTCACCACTTTTAAAAAAAAATCTAATCAAACTAATCTTGATTTAAGGCATAAGTGACCAATTTTTTTTTTTTCATTTTCTGTCCCCAATTCTCGGTAGCCCCCAAGATTCACTCTTTTCATATTTTGTTCAAAGCAAATACCTCACCAAACCTCTTCCAATCAAGTTTTAAGTAGGAGCAAGCCATAAGCTCAGAGTTCTCTTAATTTTCAAGGCAAGGTTCAAACCTTTTTCTAAGTATCCTTAGGGTGTTCTTTGGGATTGAAAGGGGGATTTGATAAGTGTTTTTCTTGTCATGAATCATGCTTGGGAAGTTGGCAAAATCAAGGGTGTGGAAGGTGTACAAGCTCATCACTTTTCCTTGGTCAAGCCTAGCCTCCTAATCTTGAATTTATGGTTGTTTTATTTTGTTTTGTTTTTCAAGTAAGGCATGTAATTATTTAAGTTAGTTTATGGCATGTTTATATAATTTTTAAGGTATGTGATGATGGATGAGTAGGAAATTAAGGGGTGTATGCCTAAGATTTGATTTGGTTTTGAAATTGACTAAGAAATTGCAAACTTTGGATGATTTTCAAAGGAATGGAATTTGCCAAATTCAAACAAAATTATTTGATAAAAAGGTTTTGAAACCTCCTCAAAACAGTGGGTGTATTGTGTTAAAGCAAATTTTTGTGAAAATTAGCAAAGGACTAAATTTAAAGGATTTTCACAATCTCGATAAATTTGAAAAGAGACCAAATACTCCATTGTACAGTGGGAATTTCAGAAAAGTTAAAACACAAAAGCTGTAGATCTCGACGCTATTAGGTATTGTAGACGGTTCATCAAAATTTGCCACCGTTTGTGAGATTCAAATTTTGTGAATTTTATTAAAGTTGTAAAATTTTTCTTTAAGGGCAAAAATGTCATTTTATGCAAGGAGTTTGAGTAAGGAACTTTGGAAAGATTTAATCCTTGTGAAAAATGGAGATTTATGGTTTAAAAAGATTATTTTTGGTCTCAAGGACAAAATCGTCAAAATTTTTGTAAAGTTTTGTTAAACTTGGTTTTACATCGCAAAATAAGAAACCTGATACCCTAAGTTATTGTTTTATAGCTAATAAGTAGCAATGTTTGTTAAAATAGCAAAATCAGGTATGGGGAATTTAAAAAAGCCCACCAAGGGTAAAATTGTCATTTTTTGTAAAATGATTCAAACAAACCTGAAACATCCAAATAGGAAAAAAATGCTATTAGTAAGAATTTTTCTCCTTTCATTGAAAACGATAAGGTAGAGTGAACTGAAAGGGATTGAATCCTTGGTTATCGAAGTTGTTAACTGTAGAGCAACCTGATTTATTAATCGATGAGAATTTTGTATCGACACATAAATAAACAGTGATAATTTGGCTAATAACAAAATAATTGGCCAAATAGGACACTAGACGACTAAAGGAGGAATTAAAATCGGTCTATACAATAGCACATACAAGTAAGTTTTAACCTTACCTATAGTATGAAATAATAGGTTTTCAGGTGTAGTATAACTAAATATATGTACCAGTGTATATGATACAATTAAAGAAATGTATGTGTTTTACACATAGCGTGTGAGTATATCATCATGCATGGTATGATAACCATAAGAATTGGACTGGGAAATGAATCACCAGAAAAACAAAAAAGTGTTGTACCAGCTCCCGACGTAAGGGGAGTTCTAAGTTCTGTTTTAGTCTCAATGTTATGATGACCCATGTACGCATATGGTATGGACACTCGGGCCCTAATAAAGGTTGAAAGACGAAAAGAATAATGAATATCCATAAGCAAGCATAAATAGATCATGTATACAAGTAGATTATGCATGTGGGCTATGTTTGGACTTACTGGGCGTAAGCCTACCTAGTTATTTCACGTTGTAAGTATTTCCACTAAGGGGTTAGAATGAGTTACTAATGAGCTGGAGGCAAGGTATAAGCTGTGTGCAGGTCAGGGTATGGATACCGCCACTATTATGTTTCCGTATGCTATGTACATTAAATTAACCCAGGACTTATTGATAAATTAGTTATAGTACGGTTCAAGTGTGAAAAAATCCCTTTTGAAAAGGTTATGTTGAGTATGTAAAGTTATATATATATATATATATATATATATATATGGTTTGCTTATGTAAACATAATTTAAAAAAAAAATTGTTCTGAGATTTTCTATAGCTATGTAAGTAAGAAAAAGGTCAAGGTACGGCCCATAGAAGGACGGGTCGTGACAATATAGGCCATGATATCAAATAAAATGAAAAACCTTTGTATTAGACATTATTTTATAATTTAAACCAAAAGTTTGTATAAATAAACCAATCAAATATTTAAAATATATTAAAAATTGACATAGAAGTTGAAGTTTTAAAATGAGATTCGAGACTGGAGTCTAAGGTTAGGATTTAGGACGATATTCGAGGTTAGGGTCTGGATTCGAGGCTGGGATTTAGGACTAGGATTAAGATTAAGATTAAGATCCGGGACTACGATCTGGGGTCGAGGTTAAAGTCAGGATTGGAGACCGAGGTCATGTCGGGGTTGAGATTCGAGACTGGGATAAGAGTTGAGGTTGAGATTTGGGACTGGGGTTGAGATCGGGGTCAAGCTCGAGGTCAAAGTCAGGGTCAGGATTAAGGACCAATGTTGGGGTTAGGATTCGAGACCTAGATCGGGATTGGAATTCGAAACCAAAATCATGATTAGGATTCGTGACGAGGTCGAGGTCGAGATTAGGGACCAGTGTCAGGGTCAGAATTTGGGTTCTAGATCAAGGTTTGGTCCAAGCACTCCTTAGCAATGCTAATTTAGTGTTTGGTAGCCCCAACATGTATGCGTGTGCCCAACTTCTTTTCTGGCCGGATTTTGCCATGTTGCCCACTTTAAGTCTAGCTCCAATCTTGCTACGACATGTGGCGCACATGTCAACTACCTTAATTCAATTTGTGCCTGATTGTCTTGTGTGGCGTGGGAATCAGAAAACAAAAGAAGAAGAAAAAGAAAAAAGAAAAGGAAAAAAAGAGACAGTTGCCTCTTATATACATATTATATATTATATATTATATATTATATATAAAGGGGTGTTGGGAGAGCTTTTTCACACAGCCCAAAGGCTGCTTTGCAGCCCAGCCAAGAAAAGAAAAAAAAAAGAGAAAATATTTTAGGTTCAGGATTTTATTATTGGTGAAGGAATGCTTGGAGGTTACAACGAGAACAAGAAGAAAATATAAAAGAAGAACCCTGAAGATTTGTGACACCTTCAATTTGGTTTTATTTTCTAGTTTTATATTTCTTTAAATTTGTTCTTCTATTATGCTAGAAGCAATATGTTCTATTAATTTATTTTTAATTATGTTTGAATTTTTTTGTTAAGGCTATGAAATTACTAATTCTAGTTAACTATAACTTTTATTTATTTTTGCTTTCAAAGATTCATTCTTTAAAAGGTTATTGCTTTATGTTGAGTGTTTATTACTGTTCTTGATGCTTTTAATTACCTGATCACCAATTAATTGATTAGGAGACCTATAGTGAGACTAGAAAGAGATTTATAGGAATAGCATAGAAATATAACAACCTGACTTGCATAGGCTTTTAGAGAACCATAAACCTTAATGAATACTGATATATTCAAATTCATATAGGAATAAAGTGGGTTAATATATTAGATTATTTTTAGCATTGCGGAAGAGAGCATTGAATAAGTTAGGGTTACTCGTCCTTCAAATGTTGACATACGTGATGTTCGTAAGAATAATGAATTAATTTAGATTAGTTTTGGTAAAATCGGATATCCTAATCTTTTTTTATTTGTGTCGTTTTATTTATTTATTATATTTTGTTTTATTATTATTTCTCTATTTTATTTTCGATCGTTTAAATAACTTTAGAGTTAACGAATTTCGGCACTTAATTAAATTTAACACAATACTCATGAGAACGATACTCTTATACTCATTACTTTATTACTTGTTTACAATTCCATACAGTTGTAGATTTTTTGCAACAATCGAGGTCGGAATTCTAAAATAGGGTTGAGGTAGGGATTTAGTATCGAGTCAAGGTTGAGGTTAGGTCAGGGTTGGGGTCGGCACTAGGTTCAGGATTCCAACCTCGACCTCTACCCTCGTCTCGAATCCCAATTCCGATCCTTGTTTTGAATCTAAACCACAACACTAACCTTGAATCGTGAATCTCGATCCTGACCTTGATCTCGAATTTCAACCCATAATCCCGATCTCGGTTTCGAATTTCGATTCTAATCCCAAATTATGAATCGCGACTTCGACTCTGGTCTAGAATCTCGACCATTGCCTCGAATCTCAATCTCGACCCCGGTCTGGAATCCCGACCATAACCCTAGTCCCAAATCTCTACCCCAAATCCTAACCCACACCCTGGTCCCAAATCTTGACCCCAACCCCATTTTTGAATCCTAACCTCGACCCCAGTCTCGAATCCAGACTTCAACCTCGACCTCGAATCCTAACTTTGACCCCGACCCCAGTCCCAAATTCCAATCTCTACCTCGACTCTGACCTTGAATCTCGACCTCGATCTCGAATCCCATCCCCAACCCTAGGCCTCGAATCTTGACCTCGGCCTTGAATTTTGACCCCAACTCCAACCGCGGTCCGAAATCCCATCCCCAACTTCAATCCTAAATCTTGATCTCGACCCTAGTCTTGAATATTGACCCCAACTCCAACCTCGAATTCCTACTCCGACCCTAGTCTTGAATCCCGTCCCTAAATCAATGACCTCAACTTCAAACCCGATCCCAAATCTTGACCCTGACCTTAGTCCCAAATCCTCACCCCTACTGTGGTCTCAAATCTCTACCCCTCAACCTGGTATTGAATTTAGACCTCGAAACCATCATTCAAATTTATTATATTTAAAATTTAAATATTAATACAATATAATACAGTAATAAACAAACAATATATAATATAATACAATATATTAATATAATGTAAAACCAAACAATATACGGTATATCATCCATATAATATAATATAATTTTTTAAACACATCCTAAAACTATTCCACTCTTGTATTCAATGCATCAAACGGACCGTATGAACCCGAACAATTTTCCAAGGACAGTTCATTTGCCGAAGTTTGTCCAGAAAAGTCAAAAACACATAAGCCAAGAAAAAGAATTAGGCCTTGGACACTTTTTTGTTTCGTGTCGCGTTCAAAAAAACACTTTTTTTTTTGGCTGGAAAGAAACTTTTTTGCATCAACTTTTGGATTAGTTAACACCAAAGCTTGAAAATCTCGTACAAAAATAATTTCGGACTTTTTTCCGCTGAACCTTCCATCTTTAAATTCCCCGAAATTTCAGGACTCACTCAAAATATACTCTCAAAGGAGAGCGAAAAAACATATTCACGACAAGATAAAAGAGGATAATTTAAGTTTTTTTTTTGGGCAAAAAATAATTTAGTTTCATTAAATCCTTCTTTTTGCTCTTTCCAAAAAAGAAAAAATGCTTCTTTTTGAGTGAATTAAAAAGGAGAAAAATCTTGGGAGGATTCGGAAAATCTCGGAAGCGTTATTCCGTAAGGCCTCACACTCTTACTAAAATGCCCTTTCAATTTCCGCTACTTCGATAGAATATTTTAGTAATTTACCTGTCAAAGAGAGGGTAATTTGGGAATAAAAACTCGATCAACAGTTTCTTGATGCTCATTGTTGCTTTTCCTCTTGTCCCCTCCAACGCTCCGACGGGCCAACCTTTGACACTCTCTCCCGCTTCGACGGCTGTCTTCTTCTTGTTGTTCTTCAAATTCAGCGTCGCCATGGATTTACCAAACGCCCAAAATCCAACTACACATTCCCCCAAATCCCTTGAACTCTCTTCAATCTGATCCAGTTTCGCTCCTGTTTCTTCGCCGGAATCCATGGCCGTGATGACGATGAGGATGATCGACACGGCGTTGTTGGATTTCTTGGTGCCTTCGTGGTGGGAGATCAAGGTCTCCGTTGCCGCCTCCGTTTTGGTGATCCTCGCCTTCTGGTTTTTCTCCCTAAGAGTTAGTGATGCTGACTGCGGCGTCGATTCCGCTGCTTCTGGTGTCGCCGGTGATGCCAAAAACAATGTCAATTTCTACTCTTTCTACTCTTTTCCTTTTCGTTTGACTAAATTTGTTTGTAATTTTGAATCTTTTCTTGTTTGAATGTTCGTGTTTTTTTGCTGAAGGTCAATGCAAGACCTTTCTTGCTCATTAATATGGAAAATTTTGCATTTTCCTTGTGATTATTTGGAATTATAATCGGCTAGTATTTTTGCATGTTAGAATGTTTACGATATTAATGAAGGATTTTTCTTGAATTAAGTCCTGGTGGGGAAAAAGAAAAATTTTTACTTTGTTTTGTGGAATAATGTCTAACTCGTATTTGACATGCAGTTCTGCATCTTTTTTTTTTTTTTTTTGCAGACATTCGAACCCAGAGGTGATCTTCAGTCAAATTCTGCATATTTAATCAAGGTATGATCATTCTAAAAAAGAAAGAGAAGTTTGATCCCCACACAGACATCTATTTGGTCCCCAATGTTTGCTATATATGACACGTGAATTGTTGAAAATGTTTAGTCATTTTGTACCTAAGGTGATTCAAAAAAGGAAAAAATAAATGAGAGAAAGAGAGAGGTGGAAGAAAAGAACAACATTTTGGATTCACATGTGCTTTTGTTTGCTGATGCGTTTCAGTTAGAATTGTTGGCTGCTAAGAATCTAATTGGTGCGAACCTGAATGGCACGTCGGATCCATATGCTATCATTACTTGTGGCACAGAAAAGCGATTCAGGTCACAGATTGTATATTCTTCTTCTTCTTCTTCTTCTTTTTTTTTTTTTTGTGTGTGTGTGTGTGTGAACCGTTTGACGATGTTTAAGAAACAATGTACCTTAGGGGCTTATAATATTGAAGAAATTTAAAGAATTATATGCTCATTTCTTTCTGCCATTTAGGCCGCAATCAAAAGTCATGCAAGTGAGACTTAATACGAGTAATTGTATGCTTTTACTCTGATGTAATTTTGAAATTGTTACTAATGCAGTTCAATGGTCCCTGGTTCAAGAAATCCCATGTGGGGAGAGGAGTTCAATTTTTCAGTTGATGAACTCCCTGTCCAGGTATCAGCACCTAGAATTTTGCAGTATGATCTGTTTTTGACTAATTATATATCAATTCTACATTTGACTCGAAGCCTTTTTTTTTTTTCTCAAACCTTGACATTAATGCATATATACAATTGGAACTTGAACACTTAAATTTTGATTGCCTCTCGTTCAATTCTTGAAATGTCTCTTTTTCGTCCTGATGCTTTGGATTGCTATTATTTTGTATAACATGATCACCCACATAATTTTGATTCATTTTAAGGGTTAATTACATAATTGTACCTCCTAGAACTACAAAGGTATCGTGAAATTTTAAAAACTTAATTCAATTTCATCTTCATGAATAGAAAAAATTAGGCAAAACAACATGACTATTTATAAATAGTTATTATAATATTACATATTAAAAATATAAAAAATCCTAAAATAGAACTTCAAATTTCAAAAAAAGATCTTAAGTTTTATGACATTTCTAAATTCTATAATATATATTTTTTAAATTTTTCTTAAGAAGAAACATATATATTATAAACAAATTAGGTTTAATTAAAGGTATTTTTATCTTCTCTCCATTTTTTTAAGTTGAAAAAGTTTACAAGAGATAAAATTGAAACAAGTTTTTCACATTCGAAAGATACCTTTGTAGTTTCTAAAAACAGAAGTACAAATTAAGAAATAATAAAACTAGGAAGTATAGTTATGTAATTAGCCCTTCATTTTAATCTGTATGTACGAAGAAAACCCCTCCAAGAGCAGTGTGTATTACATATGAAATCACATTAAGTATCAATTCAATGGTTTTTATATTAAACTTAAATTTTTTCCATCATTGCAGATTAATGTGACGATATATGATTGGGATATAATTTGGAAAAGCGCTGTGCTTGGCTCAGTGACTGTTTCAGTTGAAAATGAGGGTCAAACGGGAGCAGTATGGTATACCTTGGATAGTCCATCCGGCCAGGTAGTTGTTCTTTGTACATTTTTTTTTTTGTACTGGACTTTTTATGAGATATTCATTATGTGTATATTGAAAGCTAATTGTATATGTAAACTGTATTTGCCTTTTAGGTTTGTCTTCATATCAAAACAATGAAACTGCGGGTAAATTCTTCCAGGTATACTTCCAACTTGCAAGTTTTGACCTTTCCTTATTAATAGGAAGTATACTTAGTTACTTTTTATCTTTCATATTACATCCATGACACTGAGTCACTATGAAATTTGTTAGGGTTAAAAATCGAGCTAAGCCTAGGATTCCTTTGCCAGGGCCCACCGTGGTTCATCAAAAGCCAGGGCCCCTTCAAACAATATTTGATCTCCCTCCATATGAAGTGAGTTGAATGAAACTCTTTTCTTGCAACAATGTTGAAGTCTGAACAACAAGAAACATTGTTGTTTATTTTATATCTTTTTCAGGTTGTTGATCATAGTTATTCTTGTGCACTAGAGAGATCTTTCTTATATCATGGCCGTATGTATGTGTCTGCATGGCACATTTGCTTCCATTCAAATGTGTTCTCCAAGCAAATGAAGGTAGACCTATTATTCTTTTCCCAAGTATGAGCTGTTGCCAAATGTACCTTTCTTTTTTTTTTTAAATCACAGAACACATTGAAACTAACTCAAGAATTTTAATGGTGTAACATCAAGTACATATCAGTTGAGAATAAATGTGAAAATGAGATCTTGAAAGTTGAAATGAATGTTGCCCAAAACTACTTGGTCTAGAGGCACTGGGAGGTTTGGGAGGGGTGGGCAGTACGCCTATGGGGGGAGGTTGCAGGTTTAATCCTGCTTGGTATATAAAAAAAAAAAAAATGTAATGTTGGGCGTAACATGCAACTGTCCATATGCGTCCATCAACCTAGTCAGAAAATATACGTGATCTAATAGTCCACATTATTTCCTTTTGCGGGAGCTCAAATAATGTAAGTGTACATGTTATTTTAGATTGAGTGGGTTTGTTTCCAGATTCATTTCCGATAGAATTTATTTTCATACCAATAGCATCTTTTATCTATATTTTCAGGTGGTTATACCATTTGAAGATATGGATGAGGTACTCTCTCTCTCCCTCTCGGGTGGTTATAGCATTTGAAGATGTTGATGTACTCTCTTTCTTCCCCATATTTGGTCATATGGTTGAATTACTGGATTTTCTTTTGAGGCTTATGAAGATTAGGAGGAGTCAGCATGCATTCATCAATCCTGCTGTAACAATTATTTTGCGGATGGGTGCTGGTGGGGATGGTGTACCTCCTCTAGGAAGTCCTGACGGTTAGTGAGTAGTTCTGGTCATGGAGAAAATAAATCTTCCTTTTTCTTTTTTTGATGAGTGAAGAGTTAACCTGTTATTCTCCATATCTTTCACTGTTTTCATCTTCAGGTAGAGTCAGATATAAATTTGCGTCATTTTGGAACAGGAATCACGCAATTAGAGCTTTACTGCGTGCAGCAAATAGTTTCCATGCAAGGCTAAAGGCTGAGAAGAAGGTTGACTCGCATTCTATAGTATTGCCTGCTAATATATCTACGAATGATAAATAACTTATAGCATGCTTCTTTTTTTTTGCTGGTATACAGGAGATTGTAGAGTCAGCATTGCGCGCACATAGCAGTTCTGTTAGAGGGAATAAAAGTGAAACTGATATTCCCGAAGATATTATTCCCAACAATGGCAAACTTCAAGCTTTTATTAAAGATGAAGCCTTGACTAGTATATATAATGTATATGTCTTCCGTTTCATCTATTTTTGGCATCTAGTCTCCTGAGCATGTAATTAGTTGCTAATAAATTATATATTTTTACCCAGGATGTTTTCCCTTGCTCAGCAGAGAACTTCTTTAAGTTGTTGTTGAGCGATGATTCAAGTTTTACAAATGAATATCGCTCAGCTCGAAAGGACACTAATCTCACTGTAAGTCCTAAGACAGTTCACAGTGCTCATACATAACTGAATTGCTGCCACTTTGCCTATATTTACTGTATGTGACAATTGTGTCTCAAAAAATTAAGTTCTTATTAATTAACAACTTCATTAATTAATAAGAACTTAATTTTTTGAGGATGGAAAAGGTCAATCGTTGAGTTGATGTTTACTAAAGGCTAAAGTTATTGAACTGCTGCTCAAAAGTATAAATAATTTTCACGTTTGCATGAATTTCTGGCCCTGGGTGTCCCTTGGGGCCGAGTGTGGGAGAGTTTCTCGCAGTAAAATTGATGTCAACAAAAACCGGGTTGTTAATAGTTGGTGTGGGTTAAGTTAAATGGATATCGTTTTAGGTTTTGAGGCAAAGTTTTCCATTTTACCCAGCAATACTTCTTTTGATCTGAAATATATGCCAACTGTTTTGCTGTTTTCAGATGGGACAGTGGCATCCTGCAGATGAATATGATGGCCAAGTCAGAGAAATAAAATTTAGATCCCTTTGTACAAGTCCCATGTGCCCCCCAGATACAGCCATGACAGAGTATCAGCATGCTGCTGTATCAAGTGACAAGAAAAAGCTGGTAATTAGATCATCATACTGCTAAGTCCTTACTATATCGTGTTGTATTTGAATTTGTTTAATTTATATCCGTAGTACTTTGTTAAAGTTTGTCTCTTCTATTAGGTGTTTGAAACTGTACAACAGGCACATGATGTTCCCTTTGGGTCCTGTTTTGAGGTACGCAATATTTTACTCTTGTACTTCAAACTTTCTTTTTTTTTTTTTTTTTGTGTTACTTTCTTAAGGTTGCTAAACCTGCCCCCTTTGCCATTTACGACCCCATCCATTTGCTCTACCTAGAGGGATGGAATTTTAAATTAGCTGTCAAATTCCACGTCCAATCAGTTATCATATCAGCTTAAAATTCAATAAAAAATTTAACAGAATACGTAGAATGACTTAACTATGCAGTTCTTATACATGGAAGTTATAGGTTATTTATATACAAAAAATTTTGAAGCACCTCCATGTTTATAGGTTATAGGTTATTTATATACATGGAAGTTATAGGTTATTTATACATGGAGGTGTTTGGAAGCACCTCCATGTTTATGCAATTGTTACTTGAATGGATGGGAGAATCAGGAACTTGAGATTTAAGCAACATATCTTACTATTTTTATCCACCCATGGTTTTGTTCCAAAAAAGGAAATGTCTTAATGAGATCACTTGTAAATTATGTCATTTCCGAGAAAATTTTTGTAATGTCCAACAGCTTTAATTTTGAAATTTGACGTGGAGAAATGCCAGCTAAGGGACTATGCTGTGGGAATTGTGGAATCTTAGTCGAGTCCTAAGCATCTTATTGATCAAAAGTAGAGAAATTGTTCCCTTACGGCAACAAGTATTTCGTCATTTTATCTTTACGCTGAATTAGATTAATATTGATTTGTGTCTTTATTACTATCTCCTTTTCTACACGAATATAACTTTAACTTGATGTGCTTTATAGATACACTGTAGGTGGATTTTGGAGACTAATGCTGAAAACTCATGCACTTTGGATATAAAAGTGGGTAAGTTTCCCGCTATCTTACATTTTCATTTCTATATCCACGGGAAAAGTTTCCATCTTTTTAATCACAATGCAAGCTAGAGTTGCAAATCAAGATGGTTTATTTTTATTTTCCACTACTTGCAAACACCTCTTGAGGTCGTTTCTATACCTGTCTAAATTGGGACCAACACGACAAGGGTGAAACGTTTGGAAACTTCATTATCTTCTGGAAGCATGCTGGTTAATCCTTTTCTTTTTCTTTTAACTTATTCACAGGGGCACATTTTAAGAAATGGTGTGTGATGCAATACAAAATAAGGGCAGGTGCCATAAACGAGGTAGGAATATAATTCTGATCAATCTGTTGATTCAATTCCTATTCCTTACTTTCCCCAGTGTTCTTCTGCAATAAGCTCTTTTAAAATTTTTATAGAAAATAACGGCGTGTTTATGGTTACTGAACGTAGTACAAGAAGGAGGTGGAACTCATGCTTGAGACTGCCCGTAAATATATCAAGTCAAACACCGGCGGCGTTGAGACTGAGAAGGACTCTTTCACTCCCTCCGTAACTCAACAAGATTGCAGCTAATCTGTGTGTAATCAAGGACAGATTGGTCTTGTTATTTTTTTTTTTTGGTAATAAATTATCCGTTTATAGTATTTAATGTACGTTGTGCCAAGAAGGTTAAATTTCAAGGCAGCAAGACGTTTGATCTTTCTTAATTTATTTTGTTAACTTCGCCGTGTCTCTGTAGAAGGAGAACCAGTGGTGATTTTTCCCCTCTTTTTGTGCTAATTTTTTTGTGCAATGCGAATCACATTTTGTTTTAGCACTCCATTACAAATAGACCCTTTTAACATCACTCTACGTGGTATTTCGTTGGGCGAAAAGTTTAGAAGAAAGAAGAGGAAAGAGCTTACAATTTGCAACTGACGTTTTTCCTTGGATCAATTTGGAAAATAAAAGAGAGAGAGAGAGAGAGAGAGAGAGAGAGAAGAAAAAAGAAAAGAGAAAAGAAGAATATTTCTTTGAAAGGACCTATCCTAGTTCTGATTTATTTATTTTGAAACCTAAGATTGAAAATCTGAATATGTGAACTTGCGGAAAATTTGGGCATTTAGTTAGAGAGTAAGTGGATTCTGTCTCAGATTACAACCAACCATGTGTGTCATCATAAGGATTTAACGTAAATTTCTTTTTTTTTTTTTTCTTGGGATGAAAAAAACCTAACTTCTTGTTATTTGACTCTTTCGTTTTAAATTTTTTCTTAACAATTTAGAGCTTTAATTTATAGAATAATAGCAACTAATTCTAACAGCTAAGGTAGTTAAGTTCTGCCCCTAAATTTCCCATAATTTTGACACTTCCATTTTGCGGGATAATTTAATCACTAAACAGTCATATAAATCACTAAACAGTACATATTCTCAAAAATTGAACTTGGCATAACAATTAGAGTTTAATCAAATTGAGAAGCTGAGTTGCTAAAAGAAGTTCAAGAAGAATAACGTCAAATAACAGATAATTAGTGTGGCAGAGTCTTAGATCTGGCAATTCCGCCAATCCAAAACCAGAAAATCCTTCTCGCTATCATGTAACGTCCAATTTGATTAAGTATGCCACAAAATAGTACAAGTTGAGGAGTATATATATTATCTGTTATGCAAAAACAAATTAGGTATTATTTGTTACAAATGCGTGATTCGCCTGCCCGGAGAAATCCCTAGTCAGTGTTGTAGAGAATAAGTAGAGTTTTATTAGGACATTAGATTTTCATCTTCATTTCGTGATTAGGATCAATATTAGCGGGGTTAGTTCAGTCCAAAAGAACTGGTAGAGCAGAGGTGTGTTTCGTAAATTACGCCATGATTTTTCGTTCAAAAAAAACAAAAACGCACATCCCACTCTCTCTCTCGTCCCCTGTTCTTCTGAGAATAAAGTAAAAATAAAGAGAACAGTGAGAGAACAGAATAGGGAAAGAAAAGAGTGAGCGAGCGAGTTGAAGGAGATGGTGGACGGCTTCATGGTGTGCGTTGACCGAGTTATAGTACCTAACTCAACCTGCTTTGACGCGGTTAATGATGGAGGAACTGTAAGTAGACATTCTCGTCAGACACCATCATCAACCTCAGATGATGATCATGATGTTGATGGTGATGAGTCAACCACTCTTGAAAAGAACAAGGCTAAACAGATTCTGGAGTGTAGAGTTTGCCAGGAAGAAGATGAGGTCCATTCCATGGAGGCTCCTTGTGCCTGCAATGGCACCCTCAAGGTCTTTTGCTTTCCTTTTCCTTCTGGGTTTTATCATTTAATTAAAAAAAGTTCTAAACTTTTCTTTCTCTTCTTCTTATTTTATTTTTTTATTTTTATTTGGGTCTTTTGGCATATGATATGGGTTTTGACTGGTTTACTAATGAGAGCGCATTTATTGATTCTTTTTGTGTCGTTGACTTTCCCTAATTTCTCTCAATCTCTCAATATTAAAAAAAAAATGTTGTGGCTTGTAGTTTGCTCACAGGAGATGCATACAGAGGTGGTGTAATAAAAAGGGTGACATAACCTGTGAAATCTGCAACCAGGTTGGTTATTGGTGCTCTTTTTAACCATGAAATGTATGTCTTCAAGACTTTAACTTGGGATATCTATATCTGTAGTAAAATGGATAAATGACTTTGCATTTACCTCTTTACTGTCAAATAGGTTTTTTCACCAAATTATTCTCTTCCACCAGCTAGGAACAGTGATGTAATGACTATTGACATCAGGTAAACTATCAAATAGCTTCATCTTTTGGATATGGTCTTGTTTTTTATGATAAAGTACAATGTTTCTTAGTTTCAATATAGCATAGGCATGGCACGAAGAAGCTTATTATCATCCTTCGGTCAGCAAATTTGTAAGGATACTTTAATCCCATGTCTACCTTGGTTGCTGTTATTATTTAATATGTAAATTGTTAGGCGTCCAATAACCACAGATTTCGTCATGAGTTAGTTAAGGGGATGAAGTGATTAATTGTAATTGCTTTAAGTAGTTGTTAGAGTTCCGTTAGCAATTAGTTAAGAGTTTGTTATAAGGAATTAGTAGTATAAATAAGGGAACTAGTGCTTAACGAGGATTACCGGTTGTTAATTGGGAATTTGACTTGGGAAATTTAGTGGGAACTCTCGAATATCTACCTAGGTCTGGTGTATTGATGATTTTTTGAGTTTAGCTCGTGTACATATTCATTCTTCATCAGTGAAGATAAGTTTCCTTGATATTCTGTCGTGAGGAAACTGGAGTCCTATTGTGACTTTGGCAAAATAGGTTGCACTTTTGTTATCATTAACACTTGCTTCTTCCCCAACCATTGGATCCCAAAAAGGAGAAACGAAATTCTCTGCTTGTGTCCATTAAGGGCATGTTTACCAGCTTCTAATGGAATTTAACAGGAAAGGGAAAGTTGGTAGAAAGGAAAAAAGGGAATAAGAGAGGGATCATTGATTTCCTTTATTGTGTTTATTTACATATTGCAAAGTGGAATTAGAAACAATCTAATTACTATCAGTATCACATAAGAAATCAGCATCCTTATAGCATGAGTTCTAAAATGTCTTTGTGCCTATAACTATTAGTTAAAATGTTGGAAGGATAACTTTAAAATTGGCTTTACCTTTCATTATTTCCTATATTATGTGGGTCCCACCAAATTAGTAATCCTCATTTTGTTTTGTAAGTAACACGTAAATAGATGGGAAAGGGGATTCATGACAAGTAGACATGCATAAATAAGTTGATCATTTGCTAATTGACCCATACACTCAATTTAATAAGTTGGCTCTAGCCCGCACTTGAATTTATCTAACAATGGTTCTCTGGACTCTGATTTCTTCTTGGTGATCAGGCAATGGGGATCCCATCTTGATCTCCGTGATTCTCATCTTTTAGCTCTTGCTGCTGCCGAACATCGCCTGCTTCAAGCAGAGTATGAGGATTATACTGATGCGAATTCTAGTGGCATTGCCTGTCTATGCTCTATTGCTGTTATCACAGTAAGCAAACAGATACAACATAAAAGTTATCCGCTTGTCATTTACTTTGCATTTCCCAGCTAATTTATTTTACCTTATATGCTCAGTTGCTTATAGTTTTGGTCATACGACAAACCTTGACGATAGCAAGATTTGCTGGGCTAGTGCAGGGATCATCAACCTTCAGTGTATGTCTTAGAATATATTTAGTTTCTTTAGATATGTTAAATATTTCACTTGACGATTTCCCATTTGGCGTAAGATAGAAAAGGGAGGACGAGCTATAAACTCCTTTTTGATAAGGATAGCAGACACGAAAGAACTTATCTTTTGTCATCAGTTTCAGGTTTCACTTCTTCAACTTGCTGGCTTTCTTTTGCCATGCTACGTGATGGCACGGTCGTGGTTTATCATCCAAAGTCGAAGACGAAGGCAGGTCTGAGCTGCCTCTTTGGGCTGTTCCTGCCGAACTAATAGTTCCATTTACAAGTATGAATATATCTTTGCTCACCCATCTTATCTCAGAATTTTTCTGTTTATTGACATCAAATCACGTGCATAAATGTTACTTTATAGAGGTAAACTTGTCTAAGTTTGAGATTGCAAAATCGACATTGTGCATTGATAGGTCTTCAGGTTGAGAAGGATCAACTTGGTTGTATTTGTGAGCTGCCTTGGTTTATTTTCGATTAAAAAAATCATTATTAATTTATAATTTGTTCAATGTTTATGAAGCTTTGCAGTCTCATTTAGAATTTTGTCTTCGTATTTATTCTTTCCCTAACTGTTTGATTTCTTGTATCATTTTAGGTTTAGGACAAAGGTTAAAGAACGAACCCTTTTGTGCTCTTCGCAGGAAAGCTCTTTTCTTCCCAAGTTGCTGCACCTAAAAAGTGCCAAAATAAGCAGTACATATCAAATCTTGTAGTTTTTCCACTCCTAACTACGTGGACGGAAAAAAGAAAAAAAAATCTTTCGTTTTTCCTGAAGCTAATAGCAAATGTAAATTCGAAATTTGACTTTTTTTTTTATGAGCCTTATTGGGAGGAAACCCTTTTTTTATGAGCTTCTGAAGAAAATTATAATGTTCTAGACTTCTGCTACATAGTGGTATGAGTATTGTAATGGCATCTAGGCCCAGAAATATTGCAGTGAACATGATCTATTTCTTGCATCTAAAACAGAACATTACGACAGCTCGTATTAGTAGCTTGGGCAATTGACCTTTTTTCCAATATTTTAACGATTTTATGTATGACCAGTGATGATAATCACTACTTCTTTCTTAATTATAAAAAATTATCATCTAAAATCTATGTTTGCTTGTGCATAGAGCTTGTAAAGGTAAGATCAAGGAAGTGGTTTTGAGTTGATCTTTGAAATGCCACCTGTGGTGGCATGTGGCAGGTCGTCCTACTTGAAGGCTTCATAAGTTTGCCTTATGACAGACTATGTGTTGATGGACTATTGACCCATCAACTGTTTTGTTAAAATATTTTCATAAAGCTTGCAAGGGTACGATCAAGGAAGTGGTTTTGAGTTCATCTTTTCTTTGAAATACCACCTGTGGTGGTAGCATGTGATAGGATGTCCTGCTTGAAGGCTTCATCGACTAATAAGTTAGAGGTTCGAGTCTCACATCACAGACAAGAGTTTGTCATTAGTTTGCCTTATGACAAACTATGTGTTGATGGACTCTATTGACCCATCAACTGTTTTGAAAAAATATTTTCATAAAGCGCGTAAAGGTAAGATCAAGAAGTGGTTTTGAGTTGATCTTAACTGATCTGAAATGCCACCAGTGGCGGTGGCATGTGGCAGGAGGTCCTACTTGAAGGCTACATCGACTAATAGGTTAGAAGTTGAGTCTTACATCGTTCAGAAGAGCCTGCCTTATGGCATATACTATGTGTTGATAGATTCTATTGACCCATCTACTGTTTTTATAGAACATTTTCGTTTAAGCAAATTTGGGGAACTCGTTTTGTTTTGCAAAGGCAGAGAAAACAAATATGCAAGGTACTAATTTGTTCTTATTAATATGCAACGAATTAGTACCTTGTAATCAACAAATATGCAAAGTAGTCACAGGTTTGTACCTTTGCAAGGCATCAATCATCTATCCATAGAGCTTATCATTCATAATATTTGCGGTCAACAAAACCATCCTAGAAACGTTGTTGGTGAATTCTCTTCATCTTTTGACTAACATGACGACTCTTCTTTTCACAAATGCACTCGCCTCATTAACAATCATGATGAAAGTGAAGGTGAACTCAACTCAACCTAAATAATCTACACACACGCACACACTTAGTGGGTCTTGAGAATTTTTTTTTTTTTTTTTCATTTGAGTGTAATGGCAATTAACCTGCCTTAAAATCAACATGTAATTAATCAAATTGGATTTTCATGGGCTAGAGTACAATAACAATATGTTGTAAACGTGTATATAATCAATATCAAAAGAAAATTAGGCAATTTGCCCTCGTACTTACATCTTTATAGGCATCTTTTAGAATTTACCCCTCTTAAATTAATATATAAATAGATAAAGACAGAGAATGGAAGGTTGTAGTGAAGTGGTCAAAATGTCTTTGTTAGATCTCCCCAATCCTTCCACCAGAGATCGGAACTTTGTAGCCTCAGTAGCATGGGGAGAATAGTGCAGGCCCTGATCTACTTCTCGATGGTCCCCGAGATTACCAAAGTGCCGAAAGGGTTAGAGAGCATGATGGGTACCACTCCATTTCCTTTTTTCCATGATAAAAAGGGGGAAATGTCTAAGAAATAAGATAAATTTTTACTCTCTCAATATAGAGTAATAAGGGCAGTAATTGAAGCAAAGAGAAAAATGACTATTTTATTTTTGGAGATCTTTCTTTTTCTTCTTGTCTACTTTAGAATAGCTACTTAGTGTTGGAGTTAGTGAATTGAGGTAAATAATATCTCTAAGCATTTATTCTATGCATGTGACACAATAATGTTAGGTTAAACCTGTTTTTATTGCTCCTAACTTATTTGGAAAAGAGTTCTTTGCTTCGCATGCATAATGTTTGTAACGAATCATGATACTATTCATAGGACCATAGGCCTAGCTATCATATATATAGCATCTTGCCATCTGGTAGCTTGGATTTTTCCAACTTTTGTTCACAAGAATGTTTAGCTGTTTGTTGTTTTATGGTGAAAATACCAGACAACTTTTTAGCTAATCAGAGAAAGAAAACTAGTAGCATTAGCTGGACTCGTAATAAAAAATTTAAAAAAAAAATTACAAAAAAAAACCCTGTTGTTACTATGCTGTTTTAGACCATATGATCTTTTGCCAGGTCTCGTAAATTTCGCATATATGTTTTGTTATGAGTGAAATGAAAAAAATACCCAAATGTTACTGCATTGTTTTAGGCCGTCAGCTCTTTTTCTAGATCTTGTAAGTTTTGTATTTTTTTATTTTGATATAATTTTAGTGTGATTGTACATTTGAAATTATTAAAAATCCCCTACAATGGAAAGCAGATTAAGATTTGATGAAACTTGCCCTCGGAGAATAATACCCCTGATTTTTAATAAACAACTAATTAAGTATCTAGTGATTAGCGATCCATTTAAGAAAAGCATTCCAAAAGATCTTCCGACAAGAATAAAGCAACAACGCAATCTTGCTGCAAATCTTGTCATGAGTGAAAAGAAAGGTCCAAATTTGCTAATATATTAAGTGAAAAGACAATTAATTTACAATAAATACACATTTTAGAATGATATTTCTTTTTTTTTTTTCCCCGGGAAACATCAAGGAAGATTTGATTAAAATAGGAAAATTGGTTAAAGGATTCTCTTTCACCATTATTGTTAAAGAAAAAGTGGAAACAAAAGATCAAATAGGGGTATGATTTTGCACCTTCAAGAAGCCTTTTTGAAGGCTCCAAGTAAAGGAGAGAGGATTTTCTAACCTTATCTACCTTTAACATTATTAATCAATCACATTAAATAATCAAGTGATTAAGAAAGTAGTTTAAATTGTATAGCTGAAACCGTGTATTGTAGCATGTGAAAGTTTTGTATTATTAAAATTTTTTGCTTTATATTATAACAAGTGAGAGCTTTACACTTTTATGGTTTAAAACTCTATAGTTTAAAACACTCTCTTAAACACCATAATTATATGAACTCCATTTTTTCTTCTATTCACGAGGACAAAAATATATGAGTTCTGGTTTGTTATCTGCTCCTGCCTTCCATCCCAAATTAATTTTGAAAACAAAATTAATGAATTTGGTGTAGCACGTTCTGCATGGCGGCAAATTCTATAAGATTTAGGGTTCAAATTAATGACACTTTTAAGGTTTGAAAAAAAAAATTATGAATTGGCTCTCAATGAAAGGCACATCTACCTAAAATATCTCATATACATTATGTAAATACGCAAATTGAAAATTTTTTTCTCCAGTTGTGGAATATTGAAAAACGGACACTTAGCTTAGCTGGCACCTTTGACTTTTTATTGCAAAGATAAGTTGAAATTAAGATTTTTGTTGAATTCTTGAATTCTCAGGGTTATAAATTATAATAAAAGGAAAAGGGCAAAAAAAAAAAAAAAAAGGAAGAGCGTTGTCTAGACAGAATTTAAAGTTCTTGGGAGCCACAAAAGGAATTTAAAAAAAAAAAAAAACATGTGAGCGTATTAGTTATTATGCAATAATTTTGTTGTTGCCCAATAAATTTGTCGACAGTTGTGACTATCTGTGTGAATGTTACATTATGATACTTTATTACAAGAGCACTCTAAATTTTCCTTGAAATACATATTGTGTTTCTTTCCTTTTTTTTTAATAATTCTGACATTGCTTGGATGTTTACTAATTAGTATTATGGTCTTAATGGACTTTTAAATTGTATTAGGTGATTGTGATATTTGGAGTGTTAATTATTAATTATTGTAGTAATGACGATATTCCTTGAAAAAGAGCTAGTCAAAGAGAAACATACTCAATAAAAATACTTAATTAGGCCTACTTACAATTTAGTATTAGAATCATAGAACACTCTAAACCAATAATCAATATTTTTAGTTCCTTGCTTCTCCGTCATTGTTGAATTTGTCCTATTTGCTATCCAATTAAGAAATCAATTTCAGCCGTTAATTTGACTACACAAAACTCAATTGAACTACACCAACTCCGAAATTAGCGAATAATCTAATTATGTTTTAGTCTTAGTTTCTGATTAAGAAAAATATTATTGAACTAGGCAAATTAATATTTTTTTTTTCACATAAAATAATAATAGAAAGTCGAATGTACATTATTCTTCATCAGAATGTTGATTTAATATTATTTGGAGATCCTACATAATTAAACACGGTTGTAACAGAGAAGAAGATGGCTAGGAAGTCTCTTCCTTTAGCCTTGAATTTAGCAAAATAGAACGTTTAATTTAATATATGCTTCAATGTTGTGTGCAAATTAATTTATCAAGTAGGAAGTTTATGTTTTTATCCATGATAAAAAAGATGTCCGATCAACTGATAAGGAACTTCAAATAGAAATTAAAATAAAATCTACCAAAAATACCAATAGCATTGCTTGATAGCGTATTAAATTAAAAACCAAAAAATCATATGCGTAATTTGCGAGTAGAGTATACTAACGAATCTTCGACCTCTCGAACTTAGATTTGATGTCGTTTTCTTGTCCATCACACACGATAAAGAGAAAATAAAGTCCACGTTTTGTGCCACAATTCCCGGTATCTTTCATTGTAGTGAAAAATATTCAAACCAATTAGGCTTATTCTTGCCAAATGCCTTAAAAGTGAACAATCAGAGTGGACTGATCAACCACCGAGCTTAATTAATAACCCTATCGTGTATATAAAACATATATGAGTAAAATCAATTAATTGAATAATTGTTATGGAATGTTAAGGAGATCTTAGACATTACAAGATAAATTTTCATACGTCCTTGTTCATCGTGTTCTAGAGAATCTGTATAATTTTTTTCTCAAACTACTAGGGTGTTTGGTATGGTGATTAAAATCATTGGTTAGAATTATAAACACTGTAGCATGTGATAGCCTTACACTATAACAAATTTTTTCTTGACATTGTAACATGTGATAGTTTTATACTGAACCAATCGAAAGTTTTGATTCTAACTTAACATTGCCATGCACCACAAAAATATAACAAAACTCATGGTATTGCCTTATGATATATGTGTCTATACTACAATATATATGTATATATATATATATATATATATATGGGTGAGGAATTTATGGCTTGTTTGGGAGTGGTGGGAACCACTGGTTCTTACCACAAAATCAGTTATGAACAGTAAAAAGCTCTCACATGCTACAGTACCAATAAAAAAATTGCTACAGTGTAAAACTCTCACATGCTACAGTAAAAATGGTTCTCACCACTGATTTCCACCATTTTTTCAAACACTCACTTAAAGTGTTTAATTATTTTGTTTTCTAACAAGATTTCAATCCCGAAAATAAAGACAATATAATCAACCGTATAAAATGAAGAATTTTGTTGGAAAACTAAATTATATCGGAGAAAAAAGTACATGAAGTTTTCCTTCCTCGTAAGCCATCACCGCCAACTAATATCAATATCAATATGTAAAACCAAAATCTCATGAAAATATATCTATCTATTTGTGTACCAGTGTAATAAGCTCTAAACACAATCTTATGTTATATTAAATGCCAACTGAATCAAATATATTTGACAGTTTTTTTTCTAGGGTACAGAAGGATTGACCTACCAAACCATTCCTACTACCTAGAAGTACTTATAATTCCCATTTATTTCTTGCATTTTCAAGGCTATACTTATATGAAGACCATTTTCCTTAATTCTTCTTCACTTGTTTGTTAGATTTTGTAGGAGGATAAAATTCGTATTCACAGTTCTACCCAAAAAAAAAAAATTGTAATACAAAATAAAATAAAAAATCTACGCACTATTAATAAGATTGATAATATTTTTTTAAAGGAAGAATGTGGGGCCCAAGAGAGCTACGGTGATACGTAATAGCAAGAGAGATTGGATTAGGATGATTGATGAGACTTGGAGGCATTAGCAAACAAAAGTACAAAACCGCGTGGGTCCCACAGTCTTTTTACTCAACCCAAGGCAAACAAAAAAATTCCTCGACTTTTTTTTTCCTCGCACGGTCCAATGTACGTACTCCTCCTTAGCGTAGGGCCCCACATTACTCCCTAAATCTCTCCACTACAAAAAATTCTCCAACCCCCAGTCCCACTCTCTCTCCCGCGTCTAACAAGCACGCTCCCCCTTCCCCATAAAGCGTGTCTTACAGACGGTGGAAAGTGGGTGGTCAGGGAGGAGAGGATGTGGGACCCGGCATTGGGAAGCGGTCACCTGAATTAGAGAGGAAAAAAGGGTCAGAAACTGCTCTGGCAGCGATTTCCCGCCATATACCTGACAATTACAAACACCCTTTTCATTTCAATTTCAATTTTTATTTTATTTTATTTTTATATTGTACAACAAAACTATCTGACGAGTTCTCTTGGAATTGCGTGTCACAACATCACATGTGTAAATTACGATCTGGCATTTCTCTTTTTTCTTTTCCCGCTTAAAAAACCGACTATTTGGTGTCGTTTCACCTCCATGTTTATCAATCAAGAGGAAAAAAAAATCTAGTTTCACTCGTACCATTACAGGCGTAAGACTTCGTCTTTAAAAAAAAAATCTAGTTTCATTCGTACCATTCCAAGGGTAAGGCTCTGTTTAAAAAAATGGTTAAAACTATATTTATTATAACATGTAATAATTTTATATTATAATAAATTTTTTTATTGTTACTGTAGCATATAAAAGCTTTACATTATTTATAACTAAAACAGTGGTAAAAACTATGATTCCCATCATCCTTCCAAACATCCTGTCTTGAAAAAAAATCTAGTTTCACTCGTACCATTACAAGTGTAAGACTTCGTTTCGTAATTTAGTTAAAATTTAATAGTATTAATTGTTATAGTATAAAATTTTCATATATTATAATGTAAAGTAAAAATTTACAACAATATAAAACTCTTATCTGTCATAGTGTTTTGCTTTTAATCTATAGTTTTAATTATGTTCTTAAACGAGATAAAATTATATAACCCATGATTAAGCATGAACCATGATCGAGACTACCGAGCATCAAATCTGCAAGCATCTAAAGAGAAGAAGAAAATAAGGCATTTCTGCCATTGTATCATTCTATTAATGGTACAAATATAATAATGTTGCTTTTGAATTATGAGTTTTAATTGGTGCCAGTAATTTAAAATTATGATGTGGTAAGATAATTAGAATTTGTAACAGCTAGTCGCGATTGGCACCGAACCGATCCTACCGTCAGAATCGATATTAGAGCTACTCACAAGGAAAAAGACATAAGTGAGCACCTTAGGCCTTCTTGCAAGGAACTTTAAAATATAGATCAAAGTGTAATATTTAAAATTTTAAGGGGCATATATTTAAAAAAAATTAAATTAACATAAAAGTGCATTCTTTGCCTTTTTATTTTAGCGCTAATTTTTAGGTTCCTTTACAAATACGTCCTTATCCAATTTCTCGGCCCACTTAATTTATTTAAATCCTAACCCCGTTAGCCAATCCCATGCCATCAGCCCGACCATAGTGCAATTTCTGGCCCATTAGGCCGATTGTGGCTAGTCCGAGCTTGATAAATTTACCTTGCACGTCGGATCCACTCCAATATAACCAATCTTGGTCCTAGTGTAGGTCTCTCCACCCCACCACAAGTGTTGGCCCCAGCTCGTCATTCGGACCCTAATATTCGTCCCGGCGATGAACTCGACTTGACCATTAACAACTTAAAATTTTTGTTTTAAATCCTTAAAACACACACACACACACATTTTTTGTTTCCTTAATGTACAAAAAAAATGACAACAATTGCGAAAAACAATAACATGACCACCAAATGTTTTACGAAAAAAATTATTTTTTGTTTGAAGAAAAAATTGCTTCAATAAACAATACCAAACCCCAAAATTCATGAAAATGCCGCATTAATCCTTGAACAAAAAAATAGATCAGTTATGAAGTCGGCAAATACATATCCAACCTTAAACAAAATTACATCTACGTTACTTTCATCTTCTCGTGGCGTAAGGCCCCGCAAAATCACATTTGTAATTTTTTTAATTAAATCTACTCTAAAATGAGTATAACAAAGGAGTAATATAACGAAATTTGATGAATATTGATAACCATTGAAAAATATAAATGGGGAATTTTAACATCCCGTAAATTTTTTCTTTTCTTTTCCTTTTTTTTTTTTTTGGGTTACAGAAGAGCATAAAATAGCTAATTGCAATATATGGACGACAAATTGGTAGAAGCCAAGAAAATAGTTGAACGGCATGGTTGATTGTGAGCTCTGACGCGGTTTTACCAATATTTGACTCCAAAAATAAACGACAACAATAGTATGGTTTTAATAATATGGATAAGTTTGTATATCTAAAAAAAATAGTGTCTCCTCGCCCGTCAAATGTTAAAAATCATATACACACACTCAATAATTATTGATCACTATCCCCAAACTTTGAAACGTCTACAAAAATACTATGTCATTTTTTTGGACGATATTGTTGATGTGGTGTTAAAACTAGAATATTAAAATCTAACTTGAAATATGAACTTTTAATTACGTTATGGATCTGATGTAATTTAAAGGCCATAACTGTGTAATTATTCGATGGCCTATCTTTGTTTTTATCTTACAACACAAACTTCTCATTATTTATTATTATTATTATTATTATTCTTATTATTATTATTTTCTTCTGCTCATTGTTTTAAGATTTTGAATGCGACTGAACATTAAGAAATAGCAGACAGATGGCAAATTACATGTCCATTTCGCTTTCTACGTTTTATGACTTTTCCTTAATTTTTAACCCCTAACAGAAGCCGCGTTTGGGTGGCAGATCTCAGAATCTAATGGGAATTGAGATTACATGGATCTCAATATGACACCTAACTTTCAACTTCATGAATACAAGTATATAAACTTTATCTACACAATGTCTAGCAAAAGTCAAAATTTTTGACATATATGATATGTGTGTGTTTGTGTGTGTTATAGTTTTTCTTGGTTTCATAGTTAATTGATTGCATTATAAACTGCAATCTTTTGTGGCCTAATTTGTTTATAATGCATGTATGACATTAGAATAAATCAGTTAGAATGGAAAGCATAATGCCACGTATTTCTATTGATCACGAGTAAACTACTTTCCTTATAAATAAATTCATAAATGACGCCCTCACGAATAAATATTATAGTTTTATATTGTTTAAGATAATTATTAGAGAGGGTATAAAGACTATTCTACCAATAATAGTGTAATTCTGGATTTTTATCTAATTTTGCTAAATTTATGTAACTTTTTTTATTTCTCAAATACTGGAAAAATCTATTTTTTAATGGCTATATATTTTTGATGATTATTATTTAATAATAGTAATAGAAGGATTTGTAATTGTGAAGCATATGAGTGTGTGTGGGAAGTCAATTGGAACTATCTAATTTGAACTCATTTAATGTAACATGTAAGAGTTTTATATTGTAGTAAATTTTTGCTCTACACTGTATAGCAGTAATAGCTTTTTTCTTAAATAATTTTGAAGTAGATTATTTGAGATTTTATGCTGCAAATTGCAGCTTTTAAGCAGAACTTGTAGATTCGAGTACCCTTTACTTTTGAGCCATTTGAGAAGTTTGTTATAATTAAACCTTTAAGTTTAAAAATCATAGCATGTAACTGTTTTATATTATCGTAACCTTTTGCTTTAATAGTTATTGCTAAGAGTTTTACACTATAAGTAGTTATAACTAACATTCTAAACACATATTTTGTAAACACAAAACAATTCAAGGGTAGTGTATAGAAGCACCTATATATATATATATATATATATGTATATATATTGTATCCATTCTCAATTCTCATTCTTATCACCCAAGACATGTTTTTTTTTTTAATGATAGAAAATAACCCCAACAAGCTTCCTTCCTACATATGCTCTCGCCTTTCATCCCTCACCATACATTAAAGAAAACTAAAAAAAAAAAAAAAAGGAGGAGGTTTCCCCAGCTTTTTGCATGCAAAGGACACTAGATTAGCTTTTCCTGTTTGAAAAGCTTGCAAAAGCACCATTCCTAAGTGATCTTAATAAAACTGGTGTGTGTTATTTTTCTATTTAAGGCCCTTCTCCTTTCTTTTAGGGTTTTTTAGGAACTTTCTAATGGGTGCAACTGATTTTTTTTTATTTTTTTTAATTGTCTTCACTTTAGAGAAGACAGAAGCATATAAAGATAATTGATAATTTTCAGTTGAAGTATAGTTTGAAAAGTAAGGCTTTTTTTTCCTTTTCTTTCTTGTTGTTGAATGGTGACGTGGAAGCAAACTTAAAAATCACTGCCAAGTTTGCGTTGCTTCTCTACATAGATTTACGTCTTCCTTTTTTTTTTTTTTTTTCTTCTAGCTTCTTGTTTAACAAAAAATAAAATCCATCCCTTCATTAAAGAATTCTGACTTCTGAGCTGATGTTCTTTTAGCTAATTACCATCCATTGATCATAAATTTCAACTTCTAATGTGGGGCGGTAGAAGGGATTGTCAAATTAATCAATCAACCAAATTTATTGGTTAGGCATGAAAGTTCCCCTATTAATTATGTGAGAAAATAGGAATATTCTAACAACTCAGCATGGCTATCCTTTACGAAAAAATGAATTTCAAGTAATAATAAATAGGATGGCGTTCATATGTTTATTAAT
The DNA here is from genome assembly GCA_946598075.1 of Artocarpus hirsutus. NCBI lineage: Eukaryota > Viridiplantae > Streptophyta > Magnoliopsida > Rosales > Moraceae > Artocarpus > Artocarpus hirsutus. The sequence continues at coordinate 30,881 of CAMOHE010033780.1, read as the reverse complement.
AGACATTTTTTCCTAGAACTGTTGATAGACATTTATGTGAACGTATATATGTGTATATGTATATATCTTTGTCTTTTGCTTGGTTCACGAGCTAACCAAGCTTACGAGTGTCAATTTCTTTCACTATTATTATGATTATTATTATAAACTAAGTGACCTTTCGCTTTGGTTGGCGCGAAATATGTATTACAGTTAATGTTGTTTTCTCAAAATTAGTCTTAGGCTTATGAACCTGTAAAAGAAGGGGGAAAAAAAAGAAACTATATACAACAAATTTTTTATGATTATTCGTTAACCAAAACAGGACAACAAAAGGTAAAATAATTTGAGTATATACGGACAAAAGATAATCCAACTATTATAGAATCTTCTTACCCCAAAAAAAAAAAAAGAAAGAAAAACAACAACAAAAACAACAACATTAGTATATCTAAGTGAGTGCTATCAATAATTTTTTGTAACAGTTTGATAAGTTATCGCGTCTATTAACGACAAGACTATATACTAGTTTTCTCTGGGAAAAAAAAGTGGGGGTGGGGGGGGGGGGGGTGGGGTGGGAAATAAGACCATAGATGGTCTATAGAGTATAGATTATCGTATCATCCGAAAATAGTTGTTGGCTTTTAGTATAAAGGCTTAGAAAATCTATTCTAAGCTTCAATATTGAACATTTTGAGTTGCATAAAATATTGTACATTTTGAGGATATAAAAAGTTAGGAACTATATATACATATAAACATATGTATACAAATGTAAAACAACAAGTCAACAACGCGACTCAAAAATGATACAAAATAAATATATTTGTATATCCTGTTTGATTTTTGTGTCAATTTTGATACACACGTTTAACATGTATAAGAAAATAGTGAGCTTAGGATTAAAATTCTTAGCATTTACCTGTAACCTGTATAGGTTGCCTGAAATACATGGATCTTTGTGTGTGTTTTTTATGTGTTGTGTGTGTTAAATTTGTTACATGCTTCATGTGTGATAAATGTTTTGTGTTGATGTTTAAGTTTAATCTATTTATTAATTGTGTTGTATTTGCATCGATGCTTAATCCTATCATGAAAATTTTGTATCAAAACAAACACACCCACCAAGTAAATTTTTAGTATGATGCAAGCAGGGACATAGCCCTTTATGGTGAAGTGTGGATTAGTAATAGATTAAAAAAAATTATAATCTAAAGTTTTTAATTGGATTTCAGATTGAGAATTCTTAATCCGTCAATCGAAAACCCAATGTATCTATATATACATATATATATATATATATTATTTATATGTCTTATAATTTTGAAGTTTTAAATATTGTTGATGAATAAACAGTATTTTATTTTGAGTTTTCTTTTGTTTTTTTTAAAGAATTTGATTTTAAGTTTTATTGAAAATAGTTAGCCTTAATGATTGGTTGAAACAAATTTAGCTTTATTAGTTATTTTTTATTATAAATTGTTTATTTTAATTTTTGATGATAAAAAATTTGGCCTTTAATATTTTTATTTTTAAAAATCATAACTCAATATGCTAATTCATAAATTTAATCCTAAAGTTTTAGATTGGATTATTGATTGACGATTTTCTAATTTGAAGGTTTTAGATGGGATTGCGATTTGAATTTTTTCAATTCAAATGTTTTAAATTGGATTACAGATTGATCTTAAATTCGTAAAAGCCAGTCCATGAACGCCCCTAAATCAAACCATAGATCATCTATAGAGTATAGACCATAGTACTACTAGAAAATAGTTGTTGGTTTTTACAATAAAGCCTAGAAATCCATTCTAAGCTTCAAAAATGAAAATTTTGAGGATATAAAAAATTAACAACTACGTATACTTATAAACTTATATATATATATATATATATATGACCAACAATCTCTAATATGAACGAGATTTGACTCAAAAATGATATAACATAAGTGGTATATTCTATTTAATTATTCTATCAATTTCAATAAACATGTTTAACATGCATGAGAAAATGACGAGCTTAGGATTAACATACTCATCATTGACCCACATAATATGTGAAAGAGACACGACTCAAAAATGATATAAAATAAATAGATTTATACATCTCGTTTAATTTTTGTGTCAATTTGGCCAAATATGTTCAACACATGGAAAAATGACAAGTTTAGAACTAACATATTTATCAACGACTCGCATAACATGTGTAAGTTGCATGAAATATATAACATGCGTGTGTTTTTTTGTGGGTTGTGTGTTTTTTGTGCTACGTATTTCCTCTATAACAAACATGTTGTATTGATGTTTGAGTTTATAATCTGTTTATTAATTGTGTTGTATTTATGTTGATGCCTAGTCGTATCAAGATGAATTTGTGTCAGAACAAACGCAACCACTAAGTAAATTTTTAGTATGATGCAAGCAGGGGCATAGCCCTTCTGTATGGCGAGAGTGGAAGATACTTGACCTCATTAATAAGAAGAAGTTACAAAATTTTTCTAAGTTTAACTAAAATATCTATCTCTATATTCTTATAAGAATTATAAAGCATATTTTTAAATTACTATTTTCTTATAAATGTCTCTGCTCTAATAATTTTTAATTGAGTAAATATCATAAAAACAGTTAATAATCAAGCTTTATTATTACTAATCTTTTTACACGGAATTTGTAAAGTTAACACTCATTTTTATTTTTGATAGATCCTACACAATGACGAGGCTTGAACTTAAAAAAAAAAAAATCTGAATGGATTTTTAGCAATTATTGAGAATGCAGAAAGCAAGGTTAAAATTAATAGTATTAGGCAATTGCTTGTATATATACACAAAAGTACAAAAGTACTTAAAACAAAGTCGAAAAAAAAAAAAAGTAGCCCATGACCCAACCATCGTTAGAAAAATGACCATCATCGTAGGTTAAATTAACCCCTTTCTGACTTCTTCTCTCTGGCTGGATATTAGCTGTCAAATTATAATTCTTATAAAATAAATAATAAAAAGGAAAAGAGTAACGGAAGGAAAAAAGATTAGGATTCTATTTTTGTTTTAAAAGAAATTTTCTTTTGTCAAGCGTTTCCATCGACTCTTTATAAAAGCACTTTCAAAACCCCTTTGGCCACCCTTATTCCCAGCGTTCACACGCCCCCTCTCTCTCTCTTCATTTTCTCACTCTGAAACTTTCTCGGACACCCATTTTCTAGTTTTGCTGAATTTCGATGTTTAATTTCCCCCGTTTTGCATGTTCATGGATTGAATTGAACCAAGTAGCTCAAACTGATTCTCTCTAAACTTCTGATGATTTTTTTTTTCTCCATTGAATAATTAATACCCAAGTGCTCAAAGTTTGGATAGTTTGTGTATAGAAAGTTCTCAGAGACATTCTAGAACTGAAGAAACCCAAAGAAGTTTCGGAAACCAACAGAGAGACAATGAAAGAAGGGATTTTTCGTTAGTGTGTCGTTCATTATCTAACTGTAAACCGTCTCTTCACTTGGCTTCGGTGACTTTGGGAAGTGGGTTTTGGAGATTTTGGATTAAGAAGAAAGAACTTCCATAGATGATTGTCAGCTCTCTTTGTAATGCAGGGACTAAGTTCTCGGTGAGTAAAGAAATTCATATATATATATATATATATATGCATAGTTTTGTCTTGCCAATTTCTTTTTGGTTTGTTTTGTTCTTTATCGACATAGAAATCTCCTTTTCTAACTTAATACGTGAAATCAGCTCCTTTTTTTTTTTCAAGGAAAGAAATAATGTTCATCTTTATCATTATGTACACTGTTTTTGTTGATGTTTTAGTACAGCTGGGATTTTATTTGTCACTTTTATTTGAAATCTTTTTTTTGCTCCATGCCATTATTTGTTTCTTTTTGTAACATAACATACCACTCGTGTCTTGGTACGATCAATCTGTTTTCTTTCTTTTTTCTTTGTTTTCATGATTTTCGTATATATTTTCACCAAAAAATAATATTATATATATTTATGTACGCCTTTAAAAAATGTACAAAAACTCTGTGCCACTTCGTACCAGTTTAAAATAGTTTAGTACATTAGGCTTAAGTTTAGTTTCACAAGTTACAAGTTAGTTAGAACATAATGTTTCAATTTGCTACAATAAAACTTTCATACGGTACTATAAAAAGTAACTATTTTCTATAATATGAAGTTTTTATGTGTTATATTATTTAATTTTTAACTTTAAGTGTTAACTTTATTTCCACAAACTCAATTAGAGCGAAGATTGCGTTTATGGGTTGTTTCAGTTCATGCATTCTCGGTAAATTTTCTAATCTGGACCCACCATTTTAGTTGTATATTTCAGTCTGTTCACATTTACTCTCCCACAGAAAAGTTTTTAATTTTGTGATCCCAATCTAATGTGTACTGTTTAGTAAAGAATAATCAATAACAGCACCGTCAAAAGGAAAAAAATCCTTGTTTTCTTACTCGTCTGGTTGGATAATTGATGTCAGTGGATTTAATTAATTTAAGATGTACCTGTTGGTCCATTTAAAAGGGCTCCCTACTGTAGCAAATCGATGCATTACTTTTTTTTAATTAAAATAAAAAATATATTTTAATGAGTAGGTCTTTGTGTTGTTTCATTGATTCACGGACCTATTGTCCTTTTGTGAGCCTATAAGGCTTATTTGGTTTTATCTTAAAATTTTTGAAAATATTTTTACATATTTTTTTTAAGGTAAAAATTTTAAAAATACTCTTAACATAATTTTTATTTCTTAAAATAAAAATATTTTCATCTATTTTAAAAACAATATCAAACAGCTCTTAAATATTTAAAGTAATATTATTTTTTAATTATGCATTTGTTGGGCAAGATCATTTAATTGTACTTAATTATATCAAATGAGTGTTCTTACTAGTGAAGTGAATTGAATGAAGGATTAGCAGCCGACCATGGAACAACGCATGTCCTTTTGTTTATCACAGACAACATTGTTGAATATTAAATTATAATAGCATGCGCTTTTTCACGCTATCCCTTATGATGGATTAAAATATTTTGATTCTCTTAAGGTATACGAGCACAAAATTGCATTGAAAACTTCTTGTTATTTGAACTTGTAAGAAGTTGTTCTTTCTTGGATGCTTCTCTTGTCAAGATCAAAATCACAACTTGGTCAACCCTTTTTATTTTATTTATTTATTTATGTTATCGGATATCGCCGCACAGTTGGCTTCCGGCAACTTGGATCAGTTTGGATGATTTTCCACGATAAACCATTTCCGGGAATGTGCTAATTGGTTGCATTTTCTTATTGTAAATCTGTGTTAACACAAATTTAGAAGTCCTGTAGACACCAAAACAGTTTGCTCCTGTATCTCTAGTGAGGCTTGTTTGTTTTCAGCTAATTTCACATTTAGTGTGTTAATTTTTGCCAATTCGTGTCAAAAGTAAGCGCAGGACAACAATTTGGGGAGTATAATTAAATAATAGAGAATGCAAATTCTTTTTAGTTTGGGAATGATCCATGGCATTGGCTGATAATGTGGACCATTAATATATGGATAATTGTGGGAGAATTTTTCTTAATGTTTTGATGTCCATGACTCATTTACTGCCTTGTATGAAGATATCCTCCATAAGTATCATGATGGATATTTATATATGACTGGAATATTCGGATTTTATTTACCCTCATATGTTGTCTGGTCTTTTAGTGTAAAAGGGCATCACTTCTTCGTAGTTGCTTTTGAATATATGATCATATCTATAAGATGTATACTGTGATAGTTCACTTGATTCGAATTTTCTATTAAGTTTCTTTGGTTATTCTTTCTTCAATGAAAATAGGGGGAAGAAGGGATAGATGTGAGAAAGATGACAGAACACAAAAGGAGCCCCTGCTCTGTTGACCAAAGCAGTTTCACCTCTCTTGCATCCAAAAGACATAAGCCGGATTTATCCATCTCCACTAAGGTATTTTTCTCTCGACAGTTGTCTATTTCTCGTTCTCCTATTTTTCCGTTTTAAAAAACTCTTCTGTTTTATCTCGGGCCAAGACTAGCTTTCATTCACTTGCACAAACTCTGGAACCCAAAGCGTTGGAAACGTCGTTTCTGTACATCTCATTAGACGATGATTTTTATAGAGAAAAGCCTTGAAATGAGGGTGGCTTCTTGTGTCAGTTGTTTTCACTCAAGATTCTGCGTACTTTTAAATGTCTGTAGTAAAACAAAGCAACAATTACCCTCTCAACATGTGAAGGCAATTTCCTGGAACTTCGTCCCAGATTCATTCTAGTGTTGTTCTGGTTTTTTACATTTCACTCATCTTTTATAAGCTCGCTGTTCTCAAACGTGTTCCCTATTACATCCATGGATATCGTTCTTTATCCTGTTCATGTAATTTGTGCACTGCTTATTTTTCGCTTTGCTTTTGTTTGTCTGGCATTAGGAGAGGAAAGAGAACCTAGGGGCAAAGATTGTAGCTCTACAGCAGCTGGTGTCACCATTTGGAAAGGTACATATAGCAAAGTACTCGAAAGAAATATCCGGATTTATCTCGCTATGTATTCGTCTCAATTTTATAATTTATATTTCATGACTACCCTAGCCATTGTTTCATGTGATTTCCCTGCAGACTGATACGGCTTCTGTCCTCCTGGAGGCAACGGAATACATACAATTCCTTCATGAACAAGTTAAGGTTTGGCCTCTTTGCTATGCACGAGTTTAATCATTCAAGTAAACCTTTTTCCTTGCTAATATTTTGTGTTGACTAGAAAGTTGCAGTTTTGCCCTTGTTCTAATGGCTTTTTATTTTTTGTGCGCTTTGTAGGTGTTAAGTGCTCCATACCTCCAAAGCACGCCAACAACTAAGATGCAGGTGAGTTTTAGATGAAGATAAAACAGTCGATTACTTTCATACATTGCAACTGAAGAAGAGCCCCATGAACACTTGAAGTTGATTGATTGTGTATCTCAGCACTCTTGACTTCTCAACCAATGTGTCCCTTAATGGAGACATCTAATGATAGCACATAGAATTGGATAGTTTTTGTGACCCCACAAGTTCAAATACGAGACCAGCATTCGTGCTAGTGGATGTACCTAGCTATTTGAACGAACATTTTATTTTCTTTTCTTAGAAACAGTGCCATTTTGATGAGACCATGATTTTCTCAACCATGTCAGCTATGAATAAGGGAGGTTTTTATTTATTTATTTATTTTTTCAGGAATTAGAGCCGTACAGTTTGAGAAGCAGGGGTTTGTGTCTTGTTCCAGTGTCATCTACTCAGGGAGTTGCTCGTAGTAATGGTGCAGACATCTGGGCACCCATTAAAACTACTACTTCTCCAAAGTTTGACAAGTCTTCTTCTATCTCACAATTTCATTAAATATACCAATCTTAGGCCACCAAACAAAGGGAAAAAAAAGGGGGGGTCTTGGTGGTGCTAGATTTGGTGGTATAGGAAGTGAATTTCTCAGAAGAGAAAAAAAAAAAAAAAGAAAAAGAAAAAGAAAAGGTGGCGACCAAAATTCAGTTTAATGGATGACAAGAGTTTTGTCACGCAGATATGACATGTAATTGATCATTTTAGCAGGATTGCTATTCTAGTGTTTTTCTTAGTATCAGATATATAGTCATATTCGAACCATATGGACATTCGGGGTGCCACACTGTTCCGGTTTTAAACTGGTGGTGGGACTAATCTCTTGCATGATATGTCATTCGTACTCTATATTAAGCCAGCAAATGTTTATATTTACAATGCTGTCCATATGTTATACACCTGAAAGGGTGAAGCAACCATTTCAAACAGGCTCTGTAAGCTTGTTGTAAGCTTAAGACAAATATCTTACCAGCATTGAGCAGTAATCATGGCATAATAAGAATAAAAAATATATGTAAATTCGATAAAACTTAAGAATTACTCTAGATTTGACGGTTAAAATTTTATCTTAAACTTGCATTTGGTGACGAAATTTCCAATACTATAAAACTATGCATCTCAACTGTCTCAGTTCAATATCTCTAGTGTGGAAGAATTTGCTCTTGCTCATTGTCAGCTTAGGTTTTATGTACGTGTTCTTAGATGTTCCCATGCACACGTCAAGAATAATCCAGAACAATTTGCTATGTTACGATTAAGTTCTGGTGACCATTAAGGTTTTATTTTTGTTTGTGTTTTTTTTTTTTTTTTCAAGCCCGTTCTACTTGACCAAAGATTCTATGTGATATTAAGTATTGTCTGGTCAAGTTTAACTAAAGATATGCACCTATAAATTAAACCATTTTCTTCGCCTATATTAGAAGTAGGAGAAAATTGCCTTTTCTCCTTCATTGGCTTAAAAATGTTTTTTCTAGTGACTCATTATCAACCAAAAAAAAAAAAAAAAAGGAACAGAAATTCACAAGAAAACCCACTTGTCTGTCTATATGCAATTCAATGTAGCAGCAGATACAGATGAAAAATGAATTTCGAACGCAGGCATTGTGTATAATTGGATCATTTTGTCTAAACACTTCGTGACACAAAAAAACCGAGACAAATGTGATTGTGCCATGTTACAAATGTGCCAAAAGAATTTGATTCCAAGTATCAGGAACTCCAGGCAGACACCAATGTATACAATCTGCATGGTGTAGTGGATCAGCCTTTTGCTCTTCAGTCAACAGTTTGCCTCCAGTCTCAGTGTAAACAGACGTGTGAGCATCGACTCTGTACTCCGATATCTGCGTGATGTTGATCAAAGAAACAGGAACCTTCATCCTCTCAACTACGTCGGCCACCACTTTCATAATCTGTTTGTCCGAGCCAGTTCCCCAGTGACCCTTTTTTGTGACCGGCTTTGTGTCGTTAAAGCATTTAATTCCACCCTTGTTGTTCCAGTCTGCGCTTCTGATAATACAAGGTATTGAATTGTTACTATTTTGAAGTAACGCAAATTAATGTTCTAAGAAGAGAACAATATGCAGTTGATGAAGTGGTTAAAGAAGAGATGTAGTAGTTTCTTGATCAAATCGATTTTTACAGGGTTTTGTTTAACTAGGATATTTTAGGCATTAGGAAGAAAATGGGGAGGAGAGAAACAGACCTTTGATGAGTAGGGGACATAGTAGTGAAGAAGACTCTGGTCTTGTTTGGATTAACAGTTGAGTCAACCCAGTTTGCCCATGTTTTCAATCCTATTCTGTAAGCTACTTGTGCATCCAGCTCTTCATATCCTTCTTCCCCATTAGCAAATGAACCCCATCTGCACCAAAATTAGAAATTGTTACTTGAGAATATAGAAATTCAAAGGGGGCAAAAAAAAAAAAAAGAGAATTATGTTGAAATAAAACGTACAAGGACTTGATCTTGAGACTACTCGTCCACCAAACGTAAGTATTGAACACAAGGATATCCACTCCCATCCAATTTTTGGCATGCTTGGCAACTGAATCCACTTTTAGTATCCTTTTCTTTGGATCTGCTATTATGTGGAGATCAGAATTTGATTCAACCAGAAATGGGGCCCAGTAGAATTCAATCGTGGCATTATATTCCTGTAATTAATCATGGAGGGACAAGTAAATAATACGAAAATGATTCGTGATTAGAAGACGGACATAATAGAGGTCATATCTTGAAATTGCTTCAAGACTTTCTAATACCAGCTCAATGCCAATTACCTATTTTAACACAAAAGAGTTAACAATTATAGTACCTTTGCTCTGAAGACTGAATGAGAGCGTCCTCTTTTCATAGACTTTTGATCTTCAGGTATAATCGACTCAACCAAGCAAACAAAAGATTGCCATTGGCCTCTTTGTAATGAATCCCCAACAAACAACAGCCTCTTTCCTCTTAGTTTCTTAAGGGCAAGTTCTGGACGAAACCTTTGAATCAAATGTTTTCAGGCATAGGTATTAGCTAAATGCAAATCCATGCACAAAAGTAGCATGCAATAAGAAGGTAGAAAGTAGACAAAAACTCGTCTTAATATGAAAATATTATGGTGGAGCAAATCCTAAACTAACCTTGGTAATGTGCAATCTTCCGGCTCCCATTCCCAGTGACGGTAGTCGGTATCTGGCCGTCCGTTTTTGACGCAAGACACTTGTATATCAAGATATGGACAGCTTGTGTCTGTGTACAAAGTTTTAAGGGAGCTGTTGAAGACCCACTTCCCATTAGCAACACTGCACTCTTCTGGATCAAAATCAAACCTATCATCTACAAGGGACTCGTCATTATCCTCTGTCCTTTCGTCTGTAATAAGATAACAATGCATTAGACCATTAGCTTGATCAAATGAGAAACTCCAAGAAAAATAGTGCAACCAAATAAGGTGTAATTAGAGTGTTGTGAAGGACTTACTTGATTTTTTGAAGGCATCTCTTCTAGAACAGGACTTAACCCTGAGAATTGAGTTTGAAGAAAGGAAGTTGAGCCTCTCAGTGTAGAGGAGAGCAATGAATGCAATAACACAGATTATTGTGGTGATTATAGGGAGAGGAATCTTTCCTCTTGGAGCCTTCATTGTGATTGAAGGAGATGATGCTAAGCTCATGAGAAGAAGTTGAATGCGCTAATTATCGACGCGGATTAATGAGTACAAGGCAATGGTACCAACAGAAATGAGGATTACGAGAAGGTTTTCCGAGGAATAATTTATGGGTGGTTTGAGTAGGAGTGAAGCTAAAGCATTATATATGGTTGTGGAGTGGTTGCCCTTGTAAAAGCATGGAAAAGGAGGTTAGGATGAGTTGAAACGCTAACATCTAGGGCTCATCGTCTTATGCAATTTGTGAGAAATTTCATATAATCAATGATCCAACCACTATGCTATTGCCTCCATATTATCAGAATCTTCATTAGGTGACGAGTAAAAAATATATACGAACAGAAAAATTTCTATCTATTTTTTTTTCCCCAAGGAAATTGGAAAATTGTTATGTTACAATTTGCAAGTTCTGTCCAATCAACCCTAGCAATCACTTTATAAAAAGTACATTTAAAGGCACCTGAGGCTGACCCCACTACATTGATGATTGCCATGTTGTATCAAGTCATGTGCTTTTTATGCTCCGATACAGACCAATAGGGAACCAACTTTTAGGAAAATTATATATTTCCCAACATCCACCCGTCTTATAGAGCTTATTTATGGTCCATGAAACGAATTTTGTCACTTTCGCAGTTGGAGTCTTGCTATTATTGGGATAATAAGCTGGTTCAAAATGAACTTGCAATCGGTTGGCAATTAATGAAGAGTTATCCCAAAGGCTAATCATAGAAGCCGCAATATGTAGTATTAAGTCGCACGAGCAATCACTTTCGAACGATCATAATAAAGAAATCATAATCAGAAAACTTTCAAGCAACGAATCCCAATTGAAGCGAGCTTTTAGTTTACAATATCGCTCTAACCCACAAATTGGAAGGCCCAAATTTTTTTTTACGACTGCTCAGAGAAAGCTCAACAAAACCCATGTAAAGCCACTAAAGCCAGCATGGCACTTTTTTTCTAGACAAAAAAGAAAAACCAACGGGCACTTTGGTCAAATACTTCAAAGCAATTCAGCTCAACTGTCTAAGTTCGATATCTTCAGTCCGGAAGAACTTGCTCATTGTCGGCATCTGCTTCCGTTTCGATTTGAGGCTTTGATGGAGCTGAGGCTCCAGGAGCTTGCTTCTTTTTGATGCCGCTAACAATGTCATCTATTCTCAGAAGCATGCATGCCGCTTCAATGGCTGTCTTAAATGTCTGTGCCTTTACATTGTACGCATCCCATATCTGATGACATAGCACACGTCAAAAGATACACAGAACAATTTGCTATATTTGTGATTAATTTCTGAATTAGAGAACACATAAGTTCTGACCCGTATGTTTGATCGAATGTTTAAGCTTTTTCAGTTGAACATTTTTCTTTTGCTAAAAACAAAGTACAATAAATTTAGCAGAATAAAGGGAAAACCATGGCCATACCTTACGCTCTTTCATGTCAATAATTGCACCAGTGTTTCCATCTATGCCAATCCATGCATTTTCACCGTTTGCATGCTGAAATAATATTTTGGATAATAAGTTCAAAGTAAAAAACAGTGGACCTTGAAATTAAATAATTATTTTAGAGAACTTCCTACCTTTCCTTGAAGTGCAGTCATGGTTCTAATCACATTGACTCCACAATTCTGAGCTAGTGTTCGTGGTATAGCCTCAAAAGCTACGGCGGCGGCTTCATAAGGCCACTGTTGCACAACCATAAAAACATAAACAAACAGTTCTTTAAGGCCAAAGTTTGCCAACACCACACTTTCAAAAAGGAATAATATAGCAGGTAAACCAACGGGCTATTTCTAATTTCAAAAGCTCAAAAATTGCAATAACAATTACTGAGCATCACGTTTAAAAAAAAAAAAGAAAAAGAAAAAACCCACCTTTTCAATGCCTTCAATGGATGAACTCTTTTGCTTTAAAGTAGCAGATACGGTTAACTCTGTAGCACCGCCTCCAGGTACAAGCTTCGGATTTTTAATGATGTTCCTTGCTACAGACATCGCATCCTGCAAACAAAAAAGGCTTCAGTGCATTATCTTACCCAAAAAATAACGTTTGATTATGGAATATGTCCTACCCATGATAATACCTGTAAGTTTCTTTCAACTTCATTCAACAGATCCTTACTAGCACCTCTTAGTAGTACGGTGCAAGCTTTTGGGTCTTTGCAATCAACAATGAAAGCAAAAAACTCATCCCCTATCTTCTTAACCTCAAACAGCCCAGCTCCGGTACCAACATCAGACTCTTGCAATTCATCTGGTCTGTTGACAATAACTGCACCACAGGCCTTAGCTATCCTATTATTATCCGTCTTCCTCAACCTCCTGATCGCACTAATACCAGCTTTACTTAGATAATGGCATGCCAAGTCACTAAGGCCTTTCTCCGTGATTACCAAGTCTGGTTTGAACTTAATTATCTGTGCACAAAGGTTCTCAATGTATTCTTCTTCCATCTTCAACAGGACCTCCCAGTCTTCTTCTCTAACCAGTTCAGCATTTGTTTGGTTCTCACCCTTTTTGTATTCAAGGGGACAATCAAGAAGTATGATGCGTGGATTAACAATCTTTCTTCTCATTTTTCCAGGAGCAACAACATCTTTGTTAAACATAACTCCTTTAAGTACTTTAGAATCTTCCAACTGTCCACCAGGTACCTTCTCAACCTTAATGTACTTCTTGATGTCTACTTCTCGCAACCCTTGGCCAAGATCAACTCCCACTGTTGTGGTGGCATCAATTGCTAAATCCTATGCCAAAGAAACAGAACAAGAGTTAACGTTTGAAACTAATAAGAAATGCATGAGTCAGCATCTAGTCTCATCAAGTCCACATGATCAGATAAACAAACATCACTCGGAAAAAAGAAGCAGAAGATACTTACAGCAATCAGATCTCCAAATTGACTAGTGAATTTTGTGCCTATACAGCTCTTAACCAGTTCCAACATTGTCGCACCTGAAAATAGTTCCATGAATCACTCATACCATACAAAATCAAGTCAAATCGAGCAAGTTTTCTATCCACCTTTCGACTAGAAGAAGATAATACTAAAAAAATATATATAGAAAAGGCCAATTATTTAAAAAACTTACGATCCTTTGTGTCAATAGGCGTAGCAATTTTGTCAAGCACAGCGATAGCATCCTCTAGAGCCTTATTGTAGGCTGTATAGCAAATGAAACATGAATCAAGAGTTAAGACAATGTAGTGAACCACAAGCAAGAAGTATGACCATAAGCCATTATAACATTACCTCGGCAAATAACTGTAGGATGATAGTTTTTGTCAATAAATGCTTCTGCGACATGAAGCATTTCGCCAGCTACGGCAAAATTTTAATCCAGATGTCAGGGACGGAAGAAATGATTTCAAATTTTATGCTAACACATTTACATATAAGGATAATACACCCATAGTTTTAAATGATGAGCAACTCTATGTCAGTCATAAGAACAATGATTTATGATGCCAAGTTCAAGAAGCAATCACTTGTGTAAGATCTCTGCTTTTTTTACCCACTCGATACAGAGGATTTGTAAAAAAATCTATGGCAAGAAAACATGCTACAGGTGCAAACAAGTATAGAATATCCCAATATTTTAACGCTCTAAACATACCAAGAACAATAACAGATGTCGTTCCATCTCCTACTTCTTCATCTTGTGTACGACTTAGTTCAATCATTGACTGCCAGAAATAGAATACAGAGAAAACATATGAAAATAGTATGAATAGAAATAGAAATATGTTTGAGTAGAATAACGTCTATAAAGGCCAAAAGAAATTTGAAAAAAATAATAACAAAGCAAGGCAGGGTAAAAAAAGTATGTCGTGCCTTTGCAGCCGGGTGAGCAAGATCTAATTCACGTAGAATGGCATTGCCATCATTTGTCACCACGATTCCTGTTAGAAACCAAGGGAAGAAATACTTAGACAGCCAACGCAGAAAGAGAATGGAGCACGAGAAAAAGAATCCCAATATAGCTGAATCCCAACTAGTTCAAGCCGCAGAATCAAATAAATACACCAAGCAATTTTTTTCAGACAAGCCGGTTAAAGTCAGATTAATAATCTCCAACTTTGCAGCGGAGGGAAGAAAATTAAGGTCAAAAAAGAAAACATTTGAAACATCAAGAAAAATGGTTTCCAAAAACATATTTACACGCTTTAAGCTGCTATATTCTCGTGGAAAGTCCTTGATTGATTCTCGTCATGTATAAGTTCACTTGTGTTTCAACTCTAAACTTGGGCCTTATGAATTTATTCCAGTCTGGGCAATAAATATTTATACATTCGTCGTTACAGTTTTATAGAAATTAAAAATTTTCAGGAAAAAAATAAAAAAAAAATAAGCAAAAGTGATTTCCAAAGTTACCTCCACTAGCATCCAGTAGCATTTTCAACATAGATCTGGGACCCAAAGTCGTACGTATAATGTCCGCAACAGCCTATCAGAAAGTGAATCAGAAAAGAAAAATGAATGAATTTCTTACAAAACATAAATGCGCGAAAAATAACAATAATTAATAAAAAGATTTATTAGGGAAACATTCTAACCTTAGAAGCTTGGATATTGGCATGTTGCACCTTACTTCCAGATTCCCGCTTTAGAGAATCCTCTGCTCATAAAAATAATAATAATAATAATAAATCCATTTCATTTCTATCCATTAAAACCAAAACAAAAACGAATTCAAAATCTAATTTTCGTGCCGCAGACAAATCAAATCAGAAGAACGAAGGAAAACCCGAGAAAGAGAGAGAGAGAGAGAAAGCTTACTGAGAACGAGCACCGGTGCGTGCATTTTGCTAGGTTTGTGACTTGCTGTTTTCTCAGAGCCAATGAAGGAAAAAAGAAAGACGGAGACTGGAGGGGAGAAATGAGAAGAAGCACCATTAGCAGAAGAAGATAAAAAGATCAGAGCTTTGAAGATCAGAGAGAGAGAGAAATCTAGAGAGAGAAAGCAGTTTTACCTGATGGAAGGTGAGAGCGTGAGATCGTCTGAGAGACTGAAACAGTGTAGAACAATCAAGAAGAAGGAAGAGGAAACGTTATTAGGGTTTGTTTGTTGTTTTTGGAGGGTTTATTTTGTGGACCTGAACGCGCAGAAAATTAATGAAAAGACTGAATTGCCCTTCATTTTAAAACGGGCCCAGTAGAACTACCTCTGCTTCCAGAGAGTTCGGCACAGCTTCTGTTTTTTTTTTTTTTCTCTGCCTGTGGGGGCTCTGAATTTTGGTTCAACGCCAAAATTAGACTATAATAATAATAATAATAATAATAAGAACGCAGAATTTAATACGTGTTATAGTTTTTTTTTTTCTGTTTTTTTGCTGGGAAATATTAGTATCTTCCTTTTAAAAAAGGGTTATTTTAATAAATTCTCTTTTGCAAGCTTTTCTAGTACACCTAATGTCAATTCGTGCGATGGTTTTTTTTTCTATTTTTTTGCTGGGAAATATTATTATCTTTCTAAAAAAAGGGTTATTTTAATAAATTCTCTTTTGCAAGCCTTTCTAGTGTCAACTAATTCTGCAATAATGCGACAAAAACTATTAAACATCCTTGTCATTAAAACAAGACACATAAGCAATAAAATGAGGAGAAAATAATTTATTACTTGAGAAATATTTTTTGCATTCGTTTTTTTTCCCCTAAAAAATACATGAGCATGAGCATAAGGGAAGAAGGGAGGGGTTTAGAGTTTATTTTCAAATGAGTGTTTTGGATGCACTGCAATTAAGGGTGTTCAAAAAAAAAAAAAAATCATCGAGGAGAAAAGAATTGATTATTTTGGTAAATATTATTTGCATTTCATATATATATATATTTTTTACATAAGCACAAGGGACTAAAGGAGGGGTTTAGACTTTATTTTCAAATGAATATTTTGAATGAAAAAAAACATAAAGCGGTTGAAATTTTTTTTTTACCACTAATGGGAGAAAAAAAATCAGTGTTCAAATACTTATTTAGCCGAATAATAAGTAAATATAAAGGATCAAGGCAAATAATTAATCAGTAATTAAAAGAAGTCCTAAAATGACCAATTATTTTGCAAATGGAGAGGCCCTTAGTACCAAGTAAAGGTACCCAGAGAAGGAGCCAATTCTATAATCCTATTTATATCATCTAAAAAGTACACACGGTAAACCAGATCTCCATATCCAAGTAGTTTCAAATAAAAGACCATGTTGCTAGTCCAAAAAATTCCACTACAAATCTTCCCTCTTATGAAAGACGAGAGGATTGAGGCAGCGACAGATCAAATGCTATATTGCTGAAGAAGGCTTGACCTTCTCTTTCAGGAACTGCAGTATGTGTTCACGTTTCCAGTTGTCAATTCTGCAACACGCCATTAGGTTACTCTTCAACAGATTTTGGCAGAAATAGGGATCAAACTCACTAAATCATAACAAATATAAAAGCCAATCCAATGGAAATCACAAAATAATTAGATAATTTTTGCTTGGGTCCTAGGAGAGGCTTCCCTTATTATAAAATGCTGCTATGTAGAACATCTGAGGCAAACTTGATAGAATCTCTACTTCCACTTTTCCTCTATTTCTCTCTTCTCCTAACCAATCTCTCTAGGTCCAACGTCATATTAATTTCAGAATGCTAGAGTAAGTGTGTATATTTTGAGTCTAGCATTACATCACGCGAGACTAAAGCTCAAACAAATTCTATGTTCCATTGACATTCAAAAAAACCGAAAGGTGACTTATGAGGTTTCTTTCTCCTCTTGTTTGTCTTTTTTGGAATGTGTTTGTGAAGCTTTATAGCAACGGAAAAATATCTCTCTACCAGCTTACTTTTTTTGGGCCATTAAATTGATTTCGAAGTGATGTGAATTCACTCACCTAATTGTTTCCTTGTGTTGGCCAGCATCGTCGAGCATGATCATTTTAGGAGGTGAATTGAAAACGTATTGTACTTTTACTGAAGGGAAGCGATCCTTCTCTTCTTCAATGAAACCAACAAGTTCAGGATAGAAAACCAATTTCCTCATGCAGACCTCCAATATGGCACCAGAATAGGTAATCTAGAGTTCAATGCAGCACCCATTAGGCAATTCTCTCTTTCTTGAAATAAAGTACAGAAAAATAGACCCACACTTAACGTGGAGATTGCAAAAAGTTCTAGAAATATTCTCATTCAAAAAATTAATCTCAAGAAAAACAAGATTAGAAGAAAAGCTTATCAACTTCCCATGTCAAAGACCACCGCATACCTTGCTCATAGAATTATCAGAATCTTCTGTGCAGCACTTTAAACAGTCTGATACCAATTCTGCAATCAAATCATGGAGCTTTTAGCTTTTTTTTTTTCAGTACAGGGAACACGGTCCCATATATCTATCTTGATTGGAAAACTTGACTCCCAATTCTCACGAACAAAGTCAAAACGTCAAGAATCTAGCAAGCCATTTCTGCCAACTAAAGGTTCTCATGAGTCATGACCTTAACCTCTGTGAGGTAAAGCTTTGATGTTTTCACGACGTTAAAACAAAGTCACCCTTTTATAGGCAACACTAGTTAAGATATTGGGAAATCAGTTAGAACTTAAACACTATAGCATGTGAGAGCTTTACACTGCAACAAACTAAACTTGTTACTAAACTTGTTTTTCTAACGTGCTTCCCAAACGAAGCATAATGCTTTTCCTCCATCTTTATCTTTTACATAGAAGTGCTGTTTACGCTATGTCAAGTTATTACTTGTGAAAACTTACTAACGTGGGAAATGCCTTCTCAAAGTTCTCCTTCTCCTAAATCCCATCTTAATTCAATCTTAACGCTAATAATCCAGTGCTTTTTGAAGTATGTTATGGGTATTTTATTCAGAACTCCATAAATTATATAGAGTTCTTCGCTCCTAATGTAAATAAACTTAACAATGCTTGCTTCAAAACTACTCACTTCAATTAGACTACAAATTTCGCACCATCCGTAAATAAATTTCTAATGCTTTTCTAAAGCGAAAAAAGCCCCAAGCGAAAGATTCCTAATTTCTTATCACTACAAATTCACAATGAGCAGAATAAAATTTACATATCTGAATCTAATCTTTTAATCCAACAAACCTACGCAGAATCCGTTATAACCAGATCAAAATTCAAATTTAAAAAAAAAAATCAATGACAACAATCCTAGTCAATCCTGATCCTGAATTCCGGAAACCCCGACTGACAATCCTGATTAAAAAAATCAAAAATCATTAAAAAAAAGAAAAGAAAAGAAATTAAAGAAAAGATTGAGAGGAAGAAGGAACCTTGGTCCTTGACGTACTCGGCAAAAGTGTGGCAATCAGAACAGAGAGCGAGGCCCGTGAAGCCCAGATTCTCGCATTCTCTGGAGCTCAACTGCTCTTTTGAATTTGAAGATGATAATGATGTGCATAAAGAAGGTAATAATACTGCCACGAACAGCAGTACTAAACAGAAATAGGTATGCCCGTGGATCAACGTCAACCCCATCGCCATAGCTTTCTCTCTCCAAAATCTCTCTTCAATTGTCAGAGGGCAGAGTTCCTTGTTTTGTTGGAGCCACCGACTCTCCGGACTAGAACGGTAAAAAATTGAACAATGAACGCGTTGGGGCGACCTGAATGTGGAGCCCACAAACGGTGTCGTCAAAAGGAGCTAGGAAACGTTTTATGAATATTGTTTTTGCTCATTAACGTTTTTATGAACATTGTTGTTCATGATTAACCTGCTGTTTTTCTTTTTCTTTTTTTTTTCTTTTCTGTTGCTTTTTACATTTTTTTACTTTTTATTTTAAATGTAATTTTCGTCAATTTTTTTAATTGTTTGTTTTTTCACGGTTCTTGTTTTGTTAATAATGTTCATATCCTGCTTTTTCGTATTATTGTCGTTTGTGTGATGTTGTCGTTGACCTTCTTGCATTAAGCCATTAATATGTGGTTGTTAGCTTAATTTGATAAGTTAATTAAGTTTATTTATAATATAAAATTTTTATATATTATAATAAAAAATAAAAATAAATTACAATATAAAACTTTATACCATCAACATTAATATCTCACTTTATTTCTAGACACTCTGGTTGTTGTCGTTGTTTTTTTTTTTTTTCCTAATGTCATATAAACGACATGGTGGTTTACGACGGATTTCTAATCAACATGCAGGTGACAAAGCCCTAGTGTCGTTTTCACTTGATTTCCCCTGCGTCAACTGACTAGCCAGCCAGTAACACCAGAACTCTCAAAAGAACTGTTCTCGGTGAAGATCACCATCACCCGCTTACAATTTGCAAGACCCACAGACTCAGAAGAATTAAAATTTCACGGGTAAAACGTCTCTTACTCTCTCACGAATCACTTATTAATTTCCTTTATTTCTTCGTTCTGTGAATCCTACAATTTCATGCTCACATAAACCCTAGCCATGGAGATGAATGTTATGCTGTTTGGTTCGAGAGCAAACAATAACGTTCAGTTCTTTCTTTGAGATTTCGCTTTAATAAGATTCATTATGTTATCCTGTCCGATAATTATGAAAATTTTGTTGCGCTGATGAGTTTTTGCAAAAATTTTGTATTTCAAAAGTTTAGTTGAACAATTTTTAAGTTTTGAATTATGAAAGGAGATTTAGAAACATTTTTAAGCTAGATGTCTGTATAATTTCTCATTCTTGAGAAATTGCAGCAGTATTTATTATGATATTTAAGCAAATTAGAGGCTAGAGCCCGATTTCTTTTAGCTTTATAGACTGTTTTTCCTTTTCTTTATTGCTAAGATCAGTTAAAAAGAAAACGTGATGTCCCGTTTCTCTTAAATTCATTGATCAAGGTCGAGAAAAACTCATATCTGTTGCTAATAATTTATTTTTTAATTTTCTTTTCAATTATACATTTTTTCAAATTCTAACAATTTATTTCTAAATTTCATCACTAGGGTCGTCTTCTGTTGACGTCGTGCACTTCTTCAACCTGCCATGGCACCTGCTTTGGAGATTTTAGGTACCTAATTGTTGCATTCTGTAGTCCTACCTAGCTTTTCTATCATTTTTGCTTTTCTGATTTGTCTCTTCTTTTCATGAAGTTCGAGGACCTGATGGGTTCTCAGTCTGGAACGGTCCTCCGTTCGGAAATGGCCAGCCAGTTGTCAAGCTTGAAACAAGTCCTTGCACGAGTGCAAAGTTCAGTGAAGATGGAACAAGGCTAATGGTGGTGAAATCCGATTCGGTGATTAAAATCTATGATTGCAGCAGCTACAAAGAGATTAGGAGTTTTCAAGTGCCGAACTTTGCAGCGGCCACCATGTCCCCACGTGGGACTTACCTTCAAACTTTCCAAAAATCCTCAACCCCACAGGAAAAGAATATGACTTTGTGGAAAATAGAGACTGGTGACCCTGTTTATCAGCAGTTCCAAAAGAGCATGACGAAAACCACATGGTATTTAGTATTTCACAAGATCTTTATATTTTGTGAAATAAACAAGATTAACCAAGATTTTTATTTTTGCACTGAAACACAGTATATCAATTTTACAAACTTCAAATTAAGGCCGACAGGAGGCTTTTAGAACTGTGTTTATCTTGTGATATCGGGTTACGTCTCTTTGATTTGAAGGTATCTAAAGATACTGTTTCTCCATTTTTCTGCTTATCAGGCCATCTATTAGATTCAGCTCCAAAGAAGATGTTGCATGTCGTTTAGCAACCAATGAGATTCAGTTCTTTGATGCTGGGGACTTTTCCAAAGGAATTGTCCATCGGATAAGAGTTCCCGGAGTGGCTGCAGTCGAGCTTTCTAAGGCACCTGCATCCCATGTTGCAGTATTTGTTCCCGAATCTAAGGTCTTTGCCACTTTTCCAGTTTAAATCTAGTGCTGGTATTCATTGCTCTTTTCGGATCACATGCTATGCATCTATACATGCCACTTTTGAAATGGGATCTTTTACTTCGATTTTTCTCTATACAGGAAGAAAGATTGTGTAATGACCAACCTTATCTGTCTGTTACCGTAACATTAGCTGATCAATGAGTTAGAGTCAACGCTTTATTACGTCAAAATGGGTGCCTATTGTAGCAAGTAGTTACATATGTGACTTGTTTGTAACCTCTGATATCTCTTTTTTTCTTTGGTCTTTTTCAGTTTTTTTGACATTCAATCTTATATTCAGGGGGTTCCTGCCAGTGTCCAGATATTTACATGCGGAAAGGACCCACAAGACCAACCTGTATCTAGGAAAAGTTTTTTCCGATCATCATCAGTGCAACTGAGTTGGAATCAGGGCTCTACTGGACTGTTAGTTGTGGTGCAGTCCGATGTTGATAAGACCAACCAGAGTTACTATGGGGAATCAAAGTTAAACTATTTGACAACAGATGGGTCCTATGAAGGGCTTGTACCTCTCCGTATGTTTGATCCTTGCATCTTTGAACCAAGAATCGGTATTAACTATGTGGCATCAACTAGTTCTTAATTATACCTTTTTTGCAGGTAAAGAGGGGCCTGTTCATGATGTTCAGTGGTCATATTCGGGTTCAGAATTTGCTGTTGTTTATGGGTGTATCCTTCTAATCTTCCTCAAGTTTTATATTCTTGTTGCAGTCACTGTAGAATCTTTTAAGTGCTGATAATTTTGAAGCCTTAAAGTGGTGTCATTTGTTATCACTTGTTATGTAAATGTTCTGTGAATATGTGTTGTTCCTTGACTATCGTAGTTATGCCTGCTAAAGCAACTGTGTTTGACAAGAAGTGCAATCCTCTACTTGAGCTTGGAACAGGCCCATACAACACAATCCGATGGAACCCCAAGGGGAAATGTATCCTTTAGTATATAATTCACTCAATTTCTCCAGATTTTCTACTCTACAAGGTTTGGATTTTGATACAGCCTTCATTTTTTCTTTCAGCATTCATGCAATTGTAAAATGAAAAATTGTATATTTGTGGCCTTAATTCTCTCGTCAACAGTTTTATGTTTGGCTGGATTTGGAAACTTACCTGGTGATATGGTATGTCATGATTAAATCTTCTCTTTCTCCCTCACTTATTCCAGTCTTTCTTTTCTTTTTCTTCTTTTTCTTTTTTTTTTTTTTTTGGCTGTTCTCCTATAAACAAGTAAAAAAAAAAATTCTGAATAGTTTCTTTTACTTTTCCTACTTGTACACATCGTATCTCGTGATTGACCTTTTCTTTCGTGTATGCATGTGTGCCTTGAGGGAAAGGAAACTGTCATCGTATGTTAATTCTGATCTCAGATTTTATCATGTATGCTTGACCTTGTAGGCATTTTGGGACTACACAGAGAAGAAACAGCTTGGAACTACCAAGGCTGAACTGTCTGTAACTAGTGAATGGTCTTCAGATGGATGCTATTTCATGACAGCCACAACGGCTCCAAGACTACAAGTTGATAATGGGTATGTTAAATTTATGATCATAGAGCAGACATTTCTGAATTAAAATCTTTCTTGTTGCTGTTTTGGTTGTCTGCTTAAGTAGAAATATTTTGCTGTTAGTTGATTTTGATTCGTTTTTGTTCTCATTATAGGATTAAAATTTTCCATCACAATGGGTCGCTTTACTTCAAGAAGATGTTTGACAAGTTGTTCCAGGTGAAGCGTTAACAGGACTTTTATTGAAATAGTCTTGAATCGACATGGATTTCCTCATAAACTTAACATTATCTTCTCTCTCTTTCGGTCATTAACTTTTTTCAGGCTGATTGGAAACCAGAGTCACCAGACAATTATGGTGACATTAATGAGCTAATCAAGGCTATTGGCACATTAAGAGTTGGAGAAACCAAACCACAAGGTCTCTATTACCATATATTTGGGTTCCTCCACTGCTTATTTTGATCTATTATGGCATTCCTTTATTCATGAAGGAATCTGAATAAATTTTCAGGAGAGGGGTCAAAAGCTTCTCAGACTTCTGCAAAAAGCACATCAACAAACCCTCCTGCTGCAAAGCCCGCTGCTTATCGCCCTCCACATGCCAAGAACGCAGCTGCTGTTCAAGCCGAGGTACAAACTTATAGCATCTTCTTTTGCCATTGATTGAAAGGACTTTTTGTGATATTCTAATCATTTCGGTGATTTTTTTGTGGCAGTTATTTGGACAGAGCCCCGCTGAGTAAGTACACAGCATTTTTTTGTTTTGTTTTTTCCCCTAATTTAAAATATCATTAAGTGAATTTTCTTATCCAAATGCAGAACAATGAGCAAGAATGCATTAAAAAACAAGAAGAAAAGGGAGAAACAAAAGGAGAAGAAGGCTGCTGAGGCTGCCAGTGGCCCTTGATTGAAATAGTTGCCCAATGCCCGTAAACGGCGTATTTTTCGAGCCTTTATCAACAATGTACCGTTTATTCTCAGTAACGTTTGCTTGTGAAATTGTCTCAAGCGGTGTCATTTTTGCTTATTATTCTGTCAAAAGTTTTGACGGACCATATGAGAAGAGAGCATATTGACTTTGTACCAAGCTTTCGTAACATCTTGGAAGTATTGTTACGAATGCTTTTCTTTTTTCTTTTTTCTTTTTTCTTTTTTTTCTTTTTCATGTATTTTATATTTAATAAGATTGATATTTGTGGATTTCCAAAATCTAGAACCAATCATATATTAGAGAAAGAATATTGTACAAAAATGGAAGAAAACAAGTGACCATTGAAAAATTACAGAATCTTTCAAGCTAAATGCTATGTTCAAAGCGTCAACACAAAAAAAAAAAAGAATGCAATGTTTAACTCTACATTCTCAAAACTTGTTAGATTATCCCTTGTTATTGCCAAGTTCTTTCAAATCCCTCTCTTAAAATATCTTTTTAAATAGGCAAAAATTCAAGTATGCACGTCCAATCTTGTTAATTCAATCATGCACAGCCATCTTTAATTTTATTTGAAGCCCTTACTTCTTGTCAGAAATTTCCAAGAGATTATCAACCTGTAAGGATACTTTTATAACGCTAAGGAATACAAATTTAAACTTTGAGTTATGCCTAATGGAGATTGAATTAGCAATTTCCGCTTGTGTTTGTGCCCATAAAGTCATTCCATGTAGGCCTCTGAGGCTTTTGTTATGTCAACATTAAGATTTGGTTTCATATTCTCTGCCAAGTCTCCAATACGAAATTCTGTTAAAATAAGCTTAAACCATTGGGTTATTATTTGAGAACAAAAGAGAGAAGACAAGGTACTATCACTGTGAATTCCTCCTAAAAAAAAAAGGCTACCATGATCTTTTGACAGCAATCCTCTGCTACTATAAACTGTCCAATGTGTCAAATTGCATGGCAAACTCAACATACTCTTAAAAGCAAGAAAACCAGTCTTGGTTATTGATACATGCCACATGGTAACTAGCAAGAATAAACCAAAAGAAGCCCCTTGGGAGCTCGTTTGTTTCACCTCAAAATTTCACGTCTGTTGTCCATGTACCTTGGACACTAGGGTGTTGGGTTACATGCCTAGTCTTCAGTTTCACCACCTTTCTTCCCAACGAGTTTCTTAGTCTTGTCGCATGTTCGAGAATCTCTTCCGAATCCATATTCTTCACACATATTACCCGTTGGCTTTTGTTCTCTGTGCATTTGGCAAAGGAAAACCTCATTAAAAAACCGCAGACTTTTTCTGTTGCGTCACAAATTGCTCATCATGTTTGTGTGCGCATGCTAGTGTTTAAGAGAGGGGTAAAGAGATTCTCACTATATAGGCCTTTCAGAAGTGGGTGCCGACCACGAATGAGCTCAGTAACCACCTCTAGCTGAGGATTCTTCTCTTTAAACGCTGGCAGCTGTGACTCCATAAATGCCCTAAAATGTTCATTATTGTCAACCAAGAAAATCATAACTGAGCACTGCAAGCTTAAGAAATGTTTTGCCACCGAAGCCGCAGCCTGGGACAAACCAGAAGATTTGTGATCACATACACAAATGGGAATGTAAGACGACATAGCAAAGTATCAAAATGCTAAAGCTTGAGGGCATGCGATATACAAGACTAAGAAGACAGAAAAGTAGCAACCTCAACCTTTAGCACCATCGATCCTAGCATTTACAATTTAAAAAAAAATTGAATGCTTAAGGAAAGATTTATATTTTATTTTTTCCATGACACGGAGGATGGACAATGGTGAACAAAGATTAATAAAATAAAATAAAAAAAAAAAACCTTTTTCTTATGACTATTTCATTGTTATTATATCTAAACAAAGCAACATTTGAAAACTTCTGCTAAATTTTAGAGACTCGTCTTTTTCACACGATAGTCACAAAGCATTTTTCAGTAAATTCTACTGCCTTTTAAGCGATGATATCTGAGTAAACAACAGACAGAAAACAAGAAGATAATCTAAGAAACATGCCTGATACCCCTACTACTTCCTCCCCAGTCACAGTAATTAACTATCAGTTTTTGAAGTTGCCACACACCTCTCAAAGCCATCTTTGATCTGTGAAGTAAAAACACGTGTTTTCAGTGATATATATAAGACAATCACATTATCTGCACTAAAAAATCTTAAAAAATAAAAAGTAAAAAAAATAAAACCCGAACGAAACACAAGAAAAAGCAGTATAATAACTGACATCCACGAGAAAGTATTCACAATTGAGTTCATTTCTAAACCCAAATTCAACAAAACTTAACACCACTTCAAGCCAACAATTTTACATCCCTAAAGAGGAAAAAAAAAGACAAAAAGAAAGAGAAGAAGCCCCAAAGCACATTACTATTAAAACTAAACTCCAAATGATCTAAAAGTTCCTTTTTTTTTCGGCTGACACCTCAAAGCCAAAAGCACGTTTATAAGCAAAAATCACATTTTTCATGCTGATAAGTGATATAATTTAAACTCGGCTAGTAGGGTCAATTAGAAAGAACTGATCCTAAGCAAGTGATTAATTTAATCGATTAGACCACCCACAAATTTCAAAACCCTAAAACATTTTTTTTAAACTAAATCCTAAATTCCTAAACCATATATCAGCATCAAAGAAGACATCTTTTATGCAGATTTCGTCGGAACTCAACCATTCACTTTTTTCTGAAAGAACCAATCAAAAGCAAGTGGGCAACGTATTCGATCCATTAAA
This sequence comes from Artocarpus hirsutus, assembly GCA_946598075.1. NCBI lineage: Eukaryota > Viridiplantae > Streptophyta > Magnoliopsida > Rosales > Moraceae > Artocarpus > Artocarpus hirsutus. Next base: position 4,297 of record CAMOHE010033780.1, on the reverse strand, counting down.
ATCCAAAATAATCACTAATCATCAAAGAGAAGAACTACTTAATCTTAGAAAGAAAAAAAAAATAAAGATTTTGACTTCATCAAAACAAAAACAAAAAAAAAGAGAATAATAAAGAGATTGACAGAAAGTAATTATCCAAGAAAGACAAAAAAAATCATAATTTTAAAGAAGCAATCGTGGAAAGCAAGTAAAACACTTGGTACCTTCCTCAAAGAAGAACTTCTTCTCGTAGAGAGCACAAAGCAGCGGATCCTATAAACTAAACTATGCCCTCGGAACCGCGGCGTAGGACCGGCGCGGGGTTGCAAGATTATCTTTTTGGGATCAAGGGATTCAATACGGACTCAAGACCACACTAAGGTTTTGCCCCTTCAAACGGCCCAGTCCGTTTGAAATCTGTGTTCGGTGTTCATTTACTCAGGCCCAACACCTAAATTTAGAACTTCGGCCCCCTAACTGTTGCACCGGGTTAAACCCTTGGCCCCAAATCAGAACGTTTCGTCTCATTTTTCCCTCGTTTCTTCTCACTGCCCTTGTAACATATTACCAAGTTCTATCATATAATAAATTTATTTGTCAATCAACGTATAATACCATTAATTTTACTTTAAAATATACGTTAAAAGTACATTTTTAAACTATTAATAATATTATCTTTACTACGTAGTAAATTTATTTATTAATTTTGTTATAATTACTCGTTAAATTATATATTATAATAATTGCACATTTATTTAAATCACACTTCTATTTATTGCATCCAAGCGCCAGTTCAAGCCATATTTTACGTTTAGAATTTACATTCCAAATGCCCGTTTAAAACTATACAGTTTAGAACCCATATTTAAAAATATAAATTTCTAAACCATATCATAACCTATGTGCCAAACAAACCACTATTGATTAAGGTTTGTTCTGTCTAATACAGAGCAGTCAAATTTTTTTTTAATATTAAAAAAGTGTTTTGGAGGATTAGAGTTTTGGAAAAACAAAAATAAAAGGTGCCTAGATGTTAGTTACTTTTATTATTTACACTTTGTTTGGGAAGCTTGTTTTTTTTAAAAAAAGTTCAATTTGCTATAGTGTAAAACTCTCACATGCTACAATAGTTGCTATAGTATAAAGCTGTCGCATGCTATAGTGTTTATGTTTCAACTTCAAGTTCTAACTGATTTCTAAAACGAACCCTTATCCTTACTTTATATAATTAAGACTTTTTTTATTAGAAAAAATATATTTCTAATTTAAAGTTTCAACATTAAAAGTTATTTTATAATTAAAAAAGGGTTGATTATGTAATTATACTTAATATATTTAATTATTTTTCATTTTTTATCTGTTTTTAAAAACTACAAATATCCTTTGAATTTAAAAAAAATTATCAATTTCATTCCTATGAATAGAAAAAATTAGACAAAACAACATAATTACCCTTAAACAGTTATGAAAAATATTTTACAAATTTAAAAACATAAAAAATATTAAAACAAACATCTTATTTTAGAAAAAAAGTCCTTAAATTTCACGGCTTTTTAAATATAAAAATATTTTTAAAAAAATTTCTCATGAAAAAAAATATATTTCGTAAACAAATTCGGTCTAATTAAGAGTATTTTTATCTTATCTTTGTGTTTTTTTTGTCAAAAAATTTTGAACATATAAGATTGAAACAAGTTTTTTAAAGTCAAAAAATGTCTTTATAATTTATAAAAACAAAAATATAAATTAAAAAATAATTAAAACTAGAAAATATGTTTTTCTAATTAACCCAAAGAAAACATTTCTAATTTAAAAGTTTCAACATTAAAAGTTAGTTCCTGACCAAAAAACTAAAGAGTAAAGACCATAAGATTTATTTTATTTAGAGCTTATTTAAAGAATGGAGTTTAAAGCTTTGGAGCATACATATCAATTATTTAATTGGTACTTACTTTCTCATTGTTTGTTAATTTTAATCCCCATTAATTGCCTTTATAAATTTGTAATTTTTTAAGGAATTTGAAATTTTGTAATGAACGCTTAAACACACTTTTTTCTTTTCTATCCACGTTCTAAAGTTCGAATAGTTATTGATTAAACTAAGGCTCTTTTTTTTTGCACTAGACCCCCCTAAACTTTATGTGTTTGAAAAATTGACCCCCTAAACAAAATTTTTGCAATTGACTCCTCAACATTTGAAATTTGTCACATAACAGGTTCAATTGAAAACGGTGTTAAAAATTTAACAGACTTCTATCACATACAAGTCACGTGAGCCTTTAAGAAGGGCATTTTATGTAATGACCGAGAAAATGTCATTAACAAAACCTAACATTTTATTAGGTTTAATTAATGAATTAACTTTTAAAAATGTGATTTTTGTAAAAGTTGTAATTTTTGTACAAAATTACAATAAAGTATGAATAAACGGCATTGATTGCATATTTTATAGGAAATATGATGAAATGTTAGATATGGTAAAATACAGATTTTATGAGTTGAATTACTCAGAAATCTGTGAATAATATCCATAAAATGGATTTTATATCACAATTAATTAGAAAATTATGGTATAAACGAATGAACGACTAGAATACAATTAGGACACAGAGGTTGTCCGAACCCTAATCTGGGGTAGGAAGGAGGCCAAAGCAGTATAAGAATACTGCTAAGTGAAAACGTAGATACGAAAAATGTTATGATTGGCCTCCAAAATTGAACGAAAAGTAAGTTAAATATTTTTGTACAGTCTAAGGATAAGAAATACACTGATTTGACCACGGCAGTATAAGAAAAATACTGCGTGATGAAAAATTACACTGTGTGAATTTTGAGCCCAACAAAGTGGATACCCAATTGAATTTGATTGAGCCACCAAAGGTAGAAAGGTGGCCCAATTGTGTGATAACACCTAGGGGTAACCATAAAGTCTACCATGAGTCACCAAATGTGATAAGGTTGCATTTAATGCATGTTATCACAAAAATGTTCACTCTTCCTCTCCAAGAACCCACGGCAGCCATAGTTGAAGCATCAAGAAAATTTTCTCAACCTCAAAAATTGCAAAAAATAGCCCAAAAACAATTTTAGAAGCAAGTCCCAAGGATTTTTACAAGATTAAAGGTAAAATTCTAAACTTTTTATTGAGTTTTCAAGGGGTTTTTCATGGGTTGAAGGGGACATGTTAACCCATGTTATTTTTGCATGAAAAGGAGGCTTAGAAGCAGATCAAAAAGGGATTTCAAGGCTAGAAATCAAAAGAGGTTACTTTGGTAAGTTTTGGTATTCAAAGTTTTGAATTTTTGTTTGGATTTTTGTTTTCTCAAATCCATGTGAGTTCTTAAGCTTATGGTTGATGGAATTACATGTGTATGTGATGAATGACCTATTTAGATGGTGAAATTTTGATTTAAGGTGCAAAATGGCAATTTTTGCATAAAATGATATTTTTGTAATTTTATGGTTAGATTGTGTAAAAATGAGGTTTGAGCACGAAAATGACCTGAGTAAGGCATGGAATAGACTCTACAGGGGTAGATTTAAAATTTTGAAAAGGAATTGACAAAAACGTCCATGGGACCAAATTGAAAGAAAACTTTCTTTCTCGACAGAAATAGAAAATAGCCGAAAACACCACTGTACAGAGAGATTTTGAGAAAATCTAAAACACAAAAGTTGTAGATCTTGATGAAACTATTAGGCAACATCAACGGTTCATCGAAAAACTCAACCGTTTGTGAGTTTTTGAATTTTCAAGAATTTGTTAAAAGTGAAAATGTGGTAAAATGACAAAAACGTCATTTTTCAAAATGATTTGAGGTATGGTACTTCAAGCAAGAATGTTTCTTATGAAAAATAGGAATTTTTTATGTAAACAGAAAATTTTAGCCCCAGGGGTAAAATTGTCACAATTTTCGGTTTAGGGGTTAAACCGTAAAGTTTTATGAAAATAGGGCTTAAGTGTGAAATAAAGGGTTTTGAGCCACTAGGACATTATTTTGAAATTAATGTGTGGCCGTTTTTATTCAAAAGAACGGAATCGAACTTAAATAGGTCAATAGGGCCACGGAGGGCAAAATCGTCATTTTTGCCCGAATAACCCGAAAGGCTCTACAAGGACCTTAAGTAAGAAAAGAAAGCGATTAGGAAGATTTTCACTCTTCGTAAGTTACGATAGGGTAGAATTTGACATAAATAAGAAAATTAATATTTATAGAGTTGTGTACAGTTATACAACTCGAACAATTACGTAATGAACGTTTTGTGATGAAACGTATTGAAAATTGGCTAATAATTTTATAATTGGCCAACAGGATCC
>CAMOHE010033768.1:10129-23559 GCA_946598075.1 Artocarpus hirsutus | reverse complement strand
GAAACATAGTAGTTTCTCCTCTTTTATCCTTAATTAAGGACTTCAAATTAATATTTGGACAGATTGAATTCATTGCCTTTAGATATATCCTATAAATAAAGGCCAAATTACTTGATCCTTCTTCCATATCAAAACCATAAGTTTGAATGTCTACCACTAAAGACCTAGTGACATTTTGGTCTCTTAAGTGGACCGTGAAATCGGGTAAACAATCAAAGTGTGCAGGTCCCTGACTAAGGGTCGATTCAACAGCTCCTATTAAGGAATCTTTAAACCTTTTATGCCTCTTATCACGAACACAGATTAAAACAGAATTATTTAATCCTTCCCTAGTTAAGGGCTTAACAGCAACTTGGACAAGACCATAATGCAAATATCCATATTTTTGAGAGTATATGTTAACCAATTTTTGAGATATTAGAGGTATTTCCATATATTCTCCTGTTATAGGCAAGACCTCTTCTACAGTTTTAACTATATAATCGTGTTTTTGCAAAAAGCTTCCCTTATTATAGACTGTAGTAGCATCAACCTTAGGAATATTCCAATTCTGTAAATGCCTTTCTATATTTTCTATTGTTACTATTTCTTTATTTTTAACAGGAAATAAAGAGGATGATGATGAACCAGAATCTGAGTTCAAAGACCTAGAAGTATTAGATCTAGTATAGGATTTTCAGTTCCTTTAAAATTAAGTTGGTTAAAAACAGAACTTAGTCGCGTTATAGGGAAAATAGGCTGTTGACATAATTAAGCCGTCTTAGTACCATGTAAATCGTTGACCGGTTTATATATTGACCAACTTAAGCCTAGTACGTAAGTCTTCCTTTAAAATATACTTCTGTAATTTATCTGTAGACAGGTGATAGAAAATAACGTATGTACTGACTTGGGGATCACAATCCTTTATAGCTGCTAAACCCTAACAGTTATCCTTAATTACCAATATAGCCTATCATAAAATTAATAATTATATTTTGGTCTTTGCATGTAAGAGACCCATATTTAATAATGCATTAAAAGCTTAAAACCCAAATTGATCACTTTTAATTAGACAACCTTATCTGATAGCCTTTAATACATATTTATTTAATATATTAACCTATATATTAGATTAATTCCAACAATCTATCCATACCACTACTTGTAATAACAATTCATTGGCGGATGCAGACATTTTTCTAGTGGAGGGGGCACAATGACAGCCCAAGAACAAAGCGGGACGTTCATCAAATGAATACAAAGCTATATATTTTTGTGACTCGGTGGGTTATAATTATACCTTATTTGACCATGGAGGGCGCAATAATATCTTTTACGAGGCTTCATTGAAAATTTTCCTAACATAATAAGGACAAATCTAATTTTCTTTAAAAAAATTTTAGAGCAAAAATATGAATTTTAAAAACTGAGTAGGACCACCTGCTCCCCTTAACATAATTTGCCTTCACCAAATAAATAAGATAAAGTCCTAATTAATAACTTATGTTTGAAATTACAGGAAAGAGGAAAAATATATATTTCCTTAACTTTATTATTATTTTTACACATAGTAGATATATTCAGCTGTTTTTATACATATTAATTAACGTTGTTCTTCAATAATTAATGTAGATTTCCAGTTAAGAAAAGGAATCACGTTTTAATTCCCATATCTTATCTCCCAAACACACCAGAATATCGACGTGTTAAAATATATTAAACGTATTTGGATTAATTCCATTTTTTTTTCCCTAACAGGATCAACTCCATTTTCATATAAAAGGTTTTCACAAAATATAGTATAAGCTGTTAGTTTGTCCCCTGTGAAGGTAAACAAGGGATTACCTCGATATTTGGTGTGGCAATGGTTAGCACGTGGCATGATCACATGACAACTACTGTAGTCAAATCTGTCTATTCCTCGAGCACCGTCCTCTCCTAATATAAATTAACCAGTTATCGGCCAAAGATGTAGAAACTTGTTCCATGTGCCCTCAACATGATCTCTACCAAGATCTAATCTAACGGCCAAGATTAAATGGAGGGAGCTTCTATTCTAGTATGGATTCTCGCAAACAAATGTCAGTGTTGGAGTGTATTCGAGGTAGCACAAGCATGTAATCTAGCGTTGTCTTTTTGGCAGCATCATAGTTCTAGTTCTAGTTTTGTGGTTGGAAAAATTGTTCAGAGAATCCTAATTTTATTATCTCCTGATGCGTGGAGATTTGAGGGAGAGAAGTCATACCAAACACAACTAAAAAAAAAAAAAAAAAAAAAAAAGAAGAGAAAGAAAGCCCCTGTCTTCCTCTCCGTTCTACTTTCCTATGGTATATGCATCTCTTTCTTTCCTATATTGTTGTTTGGCAAGAGGAAAAAAGATACGAGGAAAAATATTAGGTATGTAACCTGGGTGGGTAAAATTGAGAGAAAAAAAATGACATTCCCTTAATTGTGTTTGGAATGAATTTACTGCTTTACTTCTTCCATATCGGGGGGCCTTTAAAATTGTGGTTCTTTGAAGGATTTGAAACCCCTGCCCAATCTACGCCCTTCTCTATTTAGTCATACTAAATAATCTGTCATCTCTCTCCCTCCTACTAAATAAGCTGGTAAGGTCTTTATGAACGCGAATGACGGGTTCTTTTTTTTTGTTTCACGTAATGCATGCATGAGGATCACCTAAAATTGTGTGATATACAAACATCCTTGGTCTGAATTCAATTAATCGTATTCTTTTAATTATTTTATGGTATCAAGTACTTTTCTATAATCTTGTAAAACACAAATTCTCAAACCATCTAGTTGATGCTGTAAAATCAAGCCATAGTGCATGTGCCCCGCACTAGTTAAGTAATAAACGTTTAAACTTGCAAGGTGAAATATTAATAATGCACAATTCAAGTTGCTAACTTGTACTTTCCAATTCTACATTTTTTATTTAAAAGGAGTTTTGTGGATATTAAGTGTGCAAGAAGGCACTTATTCCAAGCCAAAAAAGCTAGTTGATCAGATCTTTCAGTTGATATTTCTCAACTTGTCCACAATATTGTCATTTTTGTTTTCATGGAAAGTATTGTCATGAGTATACTTGTTGGAAAGGAAGCAATGTGGCTAAATATTTTTGTCCCAACCTTATTTGTTTGTTTACCAAGTTGCCAGCATTGAAATTAGGATCTCATGTGAACAATAGGTTAGACCATACTGATAAGCCTCTGACTCTTTAATTTTTACATATGCAGCTAGCATTGTAGTAAAGATAAGATCAAAGAAATAGTACCAGTATTGCAGCATCTTCAGCAGGAAAAGAAGTCCTTTCCTGAAGTGAGATGTGTCAGTTGTGAAATTGAGGATGCCATTAAGAATTGTATATACAATGTGCATTTCTCACATGTCAAAGCTTTATATCTCCGTAAACTGGGGAAACAAATCAACTCTATTTAGGATAAATTTAGAAGCATTCGAGAGGCTAGACAAACCTACCAAATTGAATTTAGAGAAGGAACTAGTTCTTTGAGGCATTTGAGGTGGGTCAGATCCAGAAGATGGGGAAGATGATGTGATTAAGTTGAAGGGCACCATGGTAGCTTTGAAGGCGCAGCTGATGACACATGAAGACAGGCTCTGCATAGTGTCTATTGTCAGCATGGGTGGCTTTGGCAAGGCCACTTCCGCTAAGATGATGTACAATGATGTTGATGTAAAGAGGCATTTTGATTGCTATGCTTGGGTTTTCATATCAGAACAATAGGTGCCGCTGGAAGTTTTAACAGAAATTCTAATGCAAGTTGGTTTTCAATCTGATCAGCTTGAAAGAAGAAATATAGGAGAAGAATTATATACCTAAGAGTTTCTAGAAGAACGAAAAAGAAAAAGAAAAAGAGAGTTTTTAAAAGGCTTGGAAGATCGTGAGTTAATTAATTCTATAAAAAATGAGTTGAAAGAGCAGAGGTATCTTATTGTTCTTGATGACATTTAGCATTTAAAGTGCTTTCCCAAAGGAAAGCTTGGAAGTAAAATTGTTTTCACCATGCGAGTTGAGACAGTAGCTTCGTCTGCTGATCCTCGTAGCTTCCCAGTTAGACTTCCACTTTTGACACCTGTGAAGAGTTGGGAGCTTCTTAAGCAAAAACATTTCCAGGAAACACTTTTGGTCGGTGTCCTTGTCCATTGGAATTTGAGGAACCAGGAAAGAAGATGGTGGAACAATGTTGAGGGTTACCTCTAGCAATTGTTGTGCTTGGAGGGATGTTAAGAAAGAAAAATAGTTCAGTCGATGAGTGGAAAAAGGTGAGAAAAGATTTGAAACCTCGCACCATTAAAAAACTAAAGTCAAAACAACAATGCCGAGTGGAAGATACCTTGGACTTGAGCTTCCAAGATTTACCTTATTATTTGAAACCATGCTTTCTTTATTTGGGCAGCTTCCCAGAAGAAAGTGAGATACCTTAACGAAAGTTACTTCGATTATGGATTGCAGAAGGTTTTATACCAACTATGGAAAACGAATATATTGGAATGATATCAATAAAAGATGTTGCTGAACAGCATCTGGGGGAATTAATTGATAGATGCATGGTTTAGGTGGAAAAATGGGACCATACAAGGAAAGGTCTCAAAACATGCCAATTGCATGATCTGAAGAGAGATTTCTATATGTCCAAGGCGAAGGAAAAAATTTTCCCCCACATTGTGCAACCGACTAATATTAATCAAATCAGTACTACATCTTGTTCGCGTAGAATTGCTATTCATGTTAACCGTGGTCTCGATTGTTATAAAAATTTGGTAGAATGAGTACATCCAAATGTTCCTTTTCTTCCACTTCTAGGCAAAATTTGATGAAGGAGCTCACTAAGAAATTTAATTGGAAAAATCAGCCTCTTTTTTTGGACAAAAAAAAAAAAAAAAAACTGATGTGTCTCATTTATCTTCTACATGGCATCATTTTATCCAACTCATCCTCCAATAGGCCTCCATGTCTCAGCCCTAAGTCTAAAATTCGCCCCCAAAATCGCAATTTTTTCCCAAAATCTCATATAGGCCTTCTGAAAAGCTCTACCACCGAAGTTGAACCAGTCTCTACCTCTCTCAGTCAAACGTTTTATTCCCAAACTCAACTAGTTCATCCTCCCCGTTTTGCCCTTTCCCTAATTTCCTCTATTCTTCTTTGCCCTCTTTCACACTCAAACTCCATTATTCGGCCACCGTGTCTTTCCTCTTCTAGCTTTCTTTTGGTCGCCTTCTCCACGACAAATCGTCGCCTCCAAAGAGAAGCCCGATAGCATCAGCGTCGGTGACCATTGACCGCCGTTCCCACGCCGTAAGCCACGCCCTCTAACGGAGCTAATCCGTGATTTTGAACTGTAATGGAAGTATGAATTTGTCCAAAATATTTCATGATATTTTTCATTTTTTCAAAAAAAAAAAGGGCCTAAATAGCTTTGAATTTTGATATGTGCTATTGAGTGTGATCGGTGATGTTCTTGTTAAGTGGCCTGCATTTGGACGATCCCATTTTCCTAGTTTCTTAGTCTTTGGACAGATCAATGAAAGGTCATTGAAATATTTCATTAAACCAAATTTTTTTTTTTATTTTATTGGCAAAGAGAAAAACCACCATTGCTGTGCATTTTGATCATGCTGTTGATCTGATAATGTTCAATCGAAGGTGTTGCATATGTTAGCAGTGGTTTTTTTTTTCTTTTTTCTTTTTTCTTTTTTTTGCGTGGCATGCTTGAGATGGATTTTTTTATGGGCTTGATTTTCAAGGGACATAATCTAAAAATTGAATAAATAGTGAAATTTTGGGGGCAGACGTTGAGATTCTGGTAGCCCAGTTTGTTGGCTAAAAAAACGCAATGCCCATTAGATTGAAGAGCTTGGAAAATGAAAGCCACACTTTTGTTGTGGGGTTGATATGAGGTCTGCATGGGGTCTAAATATAGAGACACTGTATCAACCCATATCGACCCCTTATAACTGTAAAATTTTGATTATTTATATTTACCTCTTATGGCATTAGTGGGCAATAACCCTTAAGATGTTTCTTAGCTGAATTCATTGAAAGATTCTCTTTAACAATCCCACGTTTTATCATCCAAGCTCTTTTGTGCTAAATGAGTTCCGTTGATTTCATGCCTTGCATATAAATTATCTACAACTGTATTAACAGCAAAAGAAAACAATACTAAGGGCCTTGTTTAAATTTGTTTGCCTTATTTATTTGTTTATTCATTCATTCATTCATTTATTCATTAGTTTGTTTATTAGCATTAAATTTAAAGCATCTTCAAAAATTCAACTTTAGTTCGTATACTTGTTAGTCTCATCACAAAAATTGTGATATTCATAAAGAATCTTTGAATCTGAACATATAATATGTATATCATTTTTTATATTGAATTTAATATATATTATTCAAGCATGTTATTACATAAATATTGATTCTCCTGCAGACCTATAGTAATTTTTATAAAATTAAATAAATGCTTCAAAATTGTTTGTCAATGACTTGAATCATGTATTTGAAGAGGATACTTGAAAGAGTTCAGCACAACCGTAATATGCCAAAGCATCTCTAGTCATCCCACAATAAAAGGCAATTTAGGATCCTTAACCTTGAAAAAAAAAGATAAAAAACAAAGCCATTAAGAAAGAAACAAATAGAGAGACTTAGTGATTAGTCAAACTAAATAACTTGTGCAAAAGTTACATATTGGCTATTGAGATGATATGAAGGAAGGCCGAAACTACTTTTTTTAGTTTTCTTTATCTGCAACAAGTGCATCTAATTTAGTTATTTGCTTTTCATCTGTGAACATACTTCTTGTGGGATGAATTTTATGTGTAACAAAAGCTGTCTATAATAGTGCTTGCATTTTCTCATAAGATAAACATCTCCTTCTGATATACATGGAATAGGGCTATCTTTTTTTTTTTTTTTTATACTTGGTCTTTGGTGTTAATTCCACTGTAATTTTTTTTTAAATTTGTTTTCAATTTTTATAAAATTTGTTTTTATATTGAACGGCCTCTAAGACTAGATCTGGTGTTGAGAACTGAGGAACACTACGATTGCAGGGTGTCGAAGAAATCAAAATACAAGTATTATGCAAAGTTCATTATAGACAATCTGGATCTAGACGACCTGTAGTGTTTTAAAGGTACCCAATTTGGCCATGTGTTGGATGTGGCTAAAATTTTTCAACACTCTGGTCAATTGTTGTGGTCATTGGTGTTGCAGATGGTAGTAGTGAACTCTGAGAATGAATTTTGGATGGTAGTTAATCGTGTTCCATTTAGGTACACATTAAAGAATTTTGCCTTGCTAACAGGATTATGTTGTGGTGATGAGTATCCTTCTCTTGATGAAGCAAATGAGGATGAGGAGGATGAGGATAATGCTACTCCACCTTTTATGCATAGGCACTAGCTAGATAACACAAAAATTTTCATCTATGATATTATCGAGAAGATGGAACAAAACATTAAAGCCATAGACAATTTACAGAAGAGGAAGATGGAAGCTTTGATGTTTGTCGTTGGTGTTTTGATGGCCAACGACAAAAATTGCATGAAAAAAAAAGCACAGTTCCTAACTTTGGTCTATAACATAGATGCTTTCTATGCCTATCCTTGGGCGTGAGAGTCCTTTAAGTATTTAGTCAAACAATTGAAAAAGGATATAAGGAGTAAGTGCAGCTGCAATAATGCAACATTCACTTTCAATGAATTTATATATCCGTTTGAGGTAATTAAACATGAGTAATTTATATATGCGTATGTATTTGATATCGCATCTATTGTTTTATATTTGATATAATATTTTATCCAAAATTTAATTTTGGTTTAGGTATTTGCCTATGAGTGAATCCCTACGGTAGCAAAGAGATTTGTTACTCCTATCTCGACAAAAGATCCTGTGCCCGAATGTGTTGCCAGAAGACAATAAAGAGAAAGGGTGCAGCCAATCCTTCTAGGGTTGAGATAAGCAATTTAATGGAAAGGAGGTTAGTGTCTATCTACTACTCATGCAATTGTTTGTATTAAGTAAAACAAACATGTTCTTAATAAGAATTTTTTTAATTTGTTTTGTATAAAACAAACATGTTCTTAATAAGAATTTTTTTAATTTGTTTTGTAGGATATTCGTAGCATGTTGTTTGCTACAAATGAGGAGATGAGAACACCATGGATGGTCAATTTTAGGCCTTTTGTGAGAAGAACTGTTGATCCAATTATAAGCTAGTTGACCGAGATTTTTGATCAGGGAGAACGCATAGTTTTTGGCCATGAGCATCTGGAGCATGTTTCTCCCTTCATTGATCAAGATGTGCCATCAACTTTTAAACATTAGGATGCCCCTCCCAAAGTACGGCGGCTTGAGATGAGGTAAACCCATTATGAAAGAGCAGGAAGTCATGAGAAGAGAAATGGCTTTAGGGTTTGAGCAGTTGAAACAGCATATTTCTGACCAATTCAAACATTGATCAGAAATTATGCTATTAAGAGGACATAAAGAGCGTCATTATAGTGAGGGTTATAATGGGTTTAGTACGCCTCAGCCGCACACTACAACCATGCATGAAGAAAGATTGCCAAACTTATCTCCCTCACCTCGCACTATGACTCAGCCTCACACTATGCCCTTGTCTGAAGATGAATCACTTTTTGTTTCCTCACCTTGCACTATTCCCATACCTAAAGCCAGATCACTACACTTATCGAGCTTACCCAAGGAAGCTTCACCGCAACCTCGCAATACAGCTACACCTGATCATGAATCACCATCCGTTCCTTTCTCGCCTCGTTCACCTCCTCTTACAAATTGCATAGATATAATGGTATACGATGAAAAACCACAGCCACTACAAGTACAAAGACCACATAGGATCAGAAAAAGATCACAATATATGCAAACTCCATATACTAATCCTAGAAGAAAATGATTATAGTTTTGCCATATTTATAAAGAACAATGTAATTATTTAGATTATGTTTGTAGGTTTTCTAGCTTTTTGGATTATGTTTGCAAGTTTTGTAGTTGTTTGGATTATGTTTGTAGGTTTTGTAGTTATTTGGATTGTGTTTGCAGGTTTTAAATATTGTTAAATATAAATCATTATGCTCTTAAAAAAAAATTTTTTAAAACAAAGAAAGCAACTTTTCCTATATTTTGTGCATTTGGTTATGGAGATTTGGCAAACTTTGTAAACTAATATTGTGAACTGAGGTCTATAGATTTTTGTTAACGAGTGTTTATTTGTAAACTAATATTTTTTGGTTATAGAGAATTGACACGTTTCGCATAATGAAAAGATCAGTTAGGCCATTTGATGTGCCTAGCCTGAAATTTTGACAATGTCCCTTAGTTGATTAAAAAAATCGAAATAAAAAAAGAGGTCAATGTGAGGTCAATATCAGGAATACATATGTCGACCCTATGCCAAAATTGTATCAACCCTATGTCGAACCTGTATCTATATGGGGTCTGCATCTATCAACCCCTGTAGATATGGGAGTGATATAAGGTCTACATATAGTTTGCTTGTTGCTAAATAAAAGTAATGTTTTTTTTTAGTAAGTGTTTTTTTGTAAACTAATATATTTTGACAATATCCCTTACAAATTCACAAAATGAATAAAAAACAAAGGTCAATGTGAGGCCAATATGGGGTCGATATGAAGTCTACATATGTCAACCCTATGTCAAAACTATATCGACCCTATGTCGAACCTATATCTACATAGGGTCTGCATGTGTCGACCCATATAAGTACCATGTAGACCCCACATGGGGTCGATATGAGAGGTCTACATATTACAACTACACATGGGATCTAATCTATGTCAAGAGAAAAAGACAAGTACAAGTTCTCAATCCAATGTTCACAATTGTAGGAAACTTTCCACCTACAACGTGGCACTCATCAATATTGAGCTTGTTGCGAAATGAAAGTAATGATTTTTGTTAATAAGTGTTTATTTGTAAACTAATATATTTTGATAATATCCCTTACAAATTCAAAAAATATGAATAAAAAACAAAGGTCGATGTGAGGTAAATATGGGGTCAATAGAAGGTGTACATATGTCGACCTTATGTCGAAACTATATCGACCTTATGTCGAAACTATATCGACCCTATATTGACCACATATAATTCAAAAATTATTGAAAAATTTTAATTGTGTAAACCTTATGTTGACAATGTATTGAACCATATCGACCCAAGCTTTAGAGTGAGTCTGACTTGACATGTCCATCTAAAATGTTATAGTGGTACATTTTTTAATCTCATGTGTTAACTCTCATCCTCGTATTGGGTTGAATATTAAAGAAGAGGAAGATAATGTTCTTTTGAAAATGTTCCTTATTATACGATGATTCTTAAACATGGAATAAGTAGAGAAATCCCACATGCATAATTTTTCTTAAAATATGATAATTGTATTGTTATATACAATCAAGTAATTTTTTGCTTAAAAAGACACCAAGGTCTACATGGTTCTTCATGGGATTGACATGGGGTCTACACCCATGCCCTACATGGGTCTACATGGTATCTACATAGGGTCTACATGTGTCGACCCATGTAGATACCATGTTGACCCCATATCAACCCCTTTGTACATCTCAAGCTGCAATTTCATTGTAATGAGGTCGATACCATGTAGACCCCATATCCACCCTATTTTTGTACTTGTACATCTCATTCAACAGTATTATAAGGAGGCTGATACCATGTAGACCCCATATCGACCCCGTTCTTTTGTACTTGTACATCTCATTCAATAGCATTATAAGGAGGTTGATACCATGTAGACCCTATATCGACCCTATTCTTTTATACTTGTACATCTTATTCAACCCATATCAACCTTGTTCTTTTGTACTTGTACATCTCATTCAACAGCATTATAAGGAGGTCAATACCATGTAGACCCCATATTGACCCTGTTCTTTTGTACTTGTGCATCTCATTCAACAACATTATAAAGAGGTCGATACCATGTAGAACCCATATCGACCCCGTTCAATTTTTAAGTTTTGTAAATTTCGGCTGCATAACGACTTAATTTAATCAAAATCTCGAGCAACTTTGTAGAGAACAATATGGAACAAGACAATAACAACATTAAATGGAACATTTAACAATTAATTCATTCAAAACATAAAAAGTAATTATCTCTAAGCAACAAACAAAATCAAGAAATTGCCGCATTCCCACAAGTCTTTTGATAATGGCTGTATTGTTTGCATATTGCACATCTGTTTCTTTTTTGCTTGGTGCTCTCTTTTGTACTTGGAAATCTTTTTTGTTTTGACATGTCGTATCTTCGCTTAACATTAGGTGGTAAAATGCGCATTTCCTAACATCATTGGGAATCTCCCATTGGGACGAATCTAGTATAGGATAAATTGCCTCTACATATGCATTAACCAATATTTTCGTCTTGTAATAATTTGAACATAATTCATAAACGGATGTTTCTGCCTTCTCGCAAGCTGCAATTGCATGTTCACATGGCATCTGATCTATGTCGAATACGCGACATGTACAAGTTCTCAATCTAATTTTCACTTGTGTAGAAACCTCTCCACCTACGACGTGGTACTCATCAATATTGAGCTTGTTGGATGATAAAAATCTAGCTCTATCGTACCTGTTATGGAGTATTTTCTTATTCTTGGGTGTCAAAACTGCGGTAGTAACAATGGCTTTGGTCTACCTTTCATTAAACCACATAGACATCTTTCCCAACACATAATCTAACAAGGCAACAATAGGGTAATCTCTAACATCTTCAAGCATTCCATTCAATGACTCAACAAGGTTTGAGGTCATAATATCATATCTATTTCCTTTAAAATGAGCACGACACCAGTTCTCGAAGACAACTTGCTCTTGTAGGTATCTCCTAACACTTGGATAATTAGAACAAATATCCTTGAAAAAGATATCGAACTCATTGATTCGATAAGCATTAGCAGCTTTAAAGAGCAACAATAGAACACCGCTAGAATAGAAGGTAGCCATGATGTTTTGTGCCACATGAAATGTGCAACAGCCATGGTGTGCTAACTTATAAACGATCTCAACAGCCTTTTTAATACTTTGATGCCTATCAGATATGAAAACTAAATCTTCACAATCTTTCACAACTTCCATCAACTTTGAGAAGAACCATGTCCAAGATGCATCATCTTCTTTGTCCACAATCACCCAAGAGATGGGATAATAGCAATGTTCACTATCTTAAGTAGTGGCCACAAATAGCATGCCTTTGATTCCTCATGCAAACAAATCCTTGTACGTAAAGTCCATGTGCCACAAAAAGATATTTAAACCCTTTAAAATCGTCTACCTTAATGTGGTAATAGTGCCGTGGTTTACAAACTTGAGCATATGACAGTACGATGGAAGGATGGCAAAACTTTCTTCGACCCTACCCCTTATGAGGTTAATTGCATGCTGACAAGCCATCCAACCTTTGCAGTAACTCAAATCTGTTTCAAATTTGCTACGAAGATAATTACGTATTGGTTTAGGCCGTGGACCCTATGGTTTACCTACAAATTGACCTTTGATGCACTCCCTAATAACAGAGTATGATGCTTGCCTATGCTTTGATGAAAGTTTTTCTAGTGAACAAGAGTGAATTCCACAATACTTACGAATAATAAACATGTTTGATAATGACAACTTACATGCCCGAACACGCTACTTATAATTTGGATCCACATACTCCACTACAAATAAATTTTTGTTCTATTTTTTTGTTAGAAACTTGAACCTTCCTTTTAAAGCTATAACATGAAGTTTCATCCTTAACTCTCTCTTGCTTCTAAAGTGGTCACCAAGTTGTAAATTAGACCCATCATTGAATGTCAAACTATTCAAAGTTAAGGATGATCCGACTTCTCTTTCATTTGAAATCATAAGTGGTTATGGCGGAGGCAATGGACCATATCATTAGGAGCTGAGGCATTATCGTCTAAAGCAACATCAACAAAATCACAATCCAAAAATTCATCATTTGGCAAATTTTTCTAAATTTCTTCTTCATTAGTAGAAGCTGAGGCAATCTCTTCTCGAACTACAATCTCTCGTTCAACACAATTCACATCTTCATCTTCCACCTGAACATGTAGAGGTATTATGTTACCACTGTACTTAAGTAACCCTATAAAAACTAACAGGTCATCATCATCAGAAATGTAACGACCCTCTTTATGTGGCCGTTACTTAAATTCATAATCTTAATACTTGAACATATTTTAATATGAGGTCCTTAAATTTAAGGAGAATTTTTTTTTTTTTTTTTTACAAACATTGAAGTGAGTTCTTAACATAATAATAGTAGTTTCTCAAACGTGATTGAAATGTGATAACAATTTTTCTTTTAAACATAAGCACAGTCTTAAAAGACTTAATGCATCACATC